>WAAG01020694.1:122682-157370 GCA_013390105.1 Tichodroma muraria
AAAAAAAGAAGGCGGAGGGAAAAAAAAACCACAAAGCTTGGGGAGGGGATGAAGTAGCAAGGCCTCAGCAATTCTTTCAATTCCAGTGCACACCCAATAGTGTGTCGGGAAGAATGCACACTGGTCGGGATTTGTGGGAGAATTGTCCCGCCACAAAGGAGGGAGAGTTACGCTTGTTATAGTCCAATAAGCCATGCCAGTCAAACAAGTACCCACACTAGGGACAAAAGGAAAGCAAGAGATTCTCACACAAAAGAAAACAAGTAAGCCCATCTTTTAGTTGTGCATCAGCCTCCAGGTTTTCTGCTGCACATAAATAAAAATGAAGGGGGGGAGCGTGTGTGCGTGGGGGGAAAGAAGCAGCTTCTGGGAGGCTGAAAGATCATGCTGGAGTGAATTTTTGGAGGACTGGGAAAAGAAGGCAGCGGTGTTAGGCAGAGTATGTTCTTTGTGTGCAAAGGTTGGGCAAAGGAGAGCGAAGCAAAGGAAGGACAATGAGGCAGAATCTTCTGGGGCTGGCTTGTTTTCCATGATGAAAATAAAAGTTAGTGAGAGGGAAAGTGGAAGGGGATGAGGGGACAAAGAGCCCTGGCATCCCATCTCTCTGCAAAACCTGCTTGCTGGCAGCAAGGGCTCTGCCATTTTGGTATCATGAATATTCATCGCTGACAAGTTACGTCTAACACTTACATGGCTGTAAACCCTGAGAGGTGCACTCTGGTTAATTTAATTACCCGCTGGTGGAAGGGGATGGTGAACCTTCCTTCGCGAGTGGCAGAGGCCGAAGGGGCAGCGCCCCAGAACGGACGGGGCCTGTCACACAGCCGGCGCATGGGGCTGTGCTCCATTGTGCGCTCAGGCCCCTCTCAATGGTTTGATCAAGGTTAGATGCTGAGATTAAAATAGATCCTAATATGCCTGCCTGCCTTTCATCACAGCTTGCATGTGTGCTAGTTGCTCAGCTAGTGGTTTGCAAAGATATAAAGTGAATAATTAAGCATTATTCCTTTACTGGTGTGTTACAGCAATAACGGTATATCCAAACAAGCATCCCTCTTTTTTGACAATTAAAACAATTATAGCATAATTAGGCCTATTTCAAAGTTTTCTTAAGTAATTTGACATGCCAACCATTTACATTTCAGGTTTTTATTGGCTGAAAAGTCAGTTGTGAAACACAAACACACCTGTCAGCAATTAAAAAGGAAGAAGTAGAGAACTGTTCAGGAAATAATATCTGTGCTAATTAAAAACATTAGTTAAAAGCTTCCTGTTTGTTCCTCCAGTTGCCCCAAGGAGTGACCTCCCCCCCAACCCATTTTTTCATCGGTTGCTAACATGGTTTCCCATCTCCTGCTTCCAGTGCACATAACTAAGGCTCTTGGACAGACAATAATTTTGCTTGTTAGGGTAGTCTGAGAAGAGTCAGGCACTTACCCTTCTACTTTTGCTAATGTATTCTGACAGAAATATTGGTTCTTTGTCAGCCGTGGGAGAAATACACCTGGTTTTCTTTATAAACGTGTTCCATATATGCTTTTTATACAGCACATCACACACACATTTAAGTGGATTCACTTCCCAATTACCTCAGCCAAGCAACAACATCATATAGTATTTGCAGTCTTCTTAACTCACAGTCACTCATCTCTGCGCTTGTATGAACTTGGCCCAACAGCTTCAGTCAAAAGCTACTGTGTTGTTGGTACTCACCCATCTTATTTCCTCAACACTTTCAACCTTTGGCAGCATCATACTTGAAGGAAGGGTCTTGGACTGCAAAAGCACCTCTAGATCTTCTTCTGCAAGGCCACTGGACACAGAGTTTATCCTGACACACTTTTCAGCATGGCCAAAGTCAAACTCTTCAAGGGTTTTCACGATAGTCAGTCTTGCTTCTCTCTACAATACATATGAGTTCAGATGCACAAGAAAAGAAAAAGGAAGCACATTATCTATTGACAGAAAAATGCACTGAGAAGAAAACTTGTAGAAATGACATGGGGGAAAAGCTAAACATCCAGTATAGTGGTGTCCCCAAAATGTCTGTCACCCTTGGACTCTATTGAAGCAGTCATCACCAGAACCTCACAATTTTACCCTCCTCTTTACTTTTTACTGTTTCTTTATAACTGGTAAATTCAATATGTGGGGTTTCTACCACTTGCAGAAAACAAGATTTTTGTGTCTGCTAGTGCTGAACATGTGTAACAAACACAAATTTTTATGCTAACATAATGTCTTGCACTAACTGTCTGCCCTCTCAAAAATGGCATATTCTTGAATTTGCACAAAACAGTTACTTTTGGCAATTTAGCTCTATATTGCCTGAACGTCAAAAAGTACAGATGTATATATACTTCTTTGGTTTTCCTTTACTCCATGTATTCAAAGTGTAATAAAGACAATATTAGAATTCACAACTTGCATATAAAAACAAGGGTATTCTGTTGGCACAAAATAATGTCTCCAAAGACACCGTCTTCCCCGTTTGCTATTTTTGTGAATGTAAATTTACAAATCTGTTTAATAGTTGATTTGCATGAAGAATACTGGCATGCTTTTCTGAAATGAAATGCATTTCTTGGCCTGGAGAAGGGGGTAGGGGTCGAAGGAAGGTGCTGGGCTCCCTGCTTTCTGCCAACTGAAGTTTCAATCCCAAATTCCTTCCACTCACCAACAGCCCCTAACAAATTTGCATTGTCAAAATGCACACTTATCAAAAGTAATTTCATTTGTGAAGAGTTTTTATGGGGCTAATAAAACTTTAAAGCTCCTGACTCATGGAGGCTCAGGAATGACTTTAACAATATGCAGTTGCTGAATAGAGATGCTTTTCAAGAAAACAGGCAAACTCAAGGGGAAAAAACAGCAAAAAAAATCATCAAAGTTAATATCCAGGCTATACAAATCAGAAAGAGAGCACATGACAGTAGATTTAAACCAGACGGATGCAAACCTCTGCCGGCAAGAGGGGCAGAGGTGGCTTCCCAATGTGGTCTGAGTTAAACAGTGTGAGGGAACAGTAGCTTACAGTTGTCAGGACCGATGAGAACAGGGTCTCCCAGGCCAGTTTAAAACAGCTCTGCAGTGCACTGATTTACAGGGCTGGGACCCCTGGTAATTAGGGTAAGTTTAGAGAAAAGCAATCGGTGGCTCTAACTGGTTAGAAGGAAGGAATAATGAAGCAGAAAGTTAATGAAATCTGAAGCGACCAGCCTTCAGCTTGGGGCTACTAGCTGTGCTCCTCTGAAGGCTGGGAGCATATGCCCGTTAATCGGACAGCCGGGAACAAGGCACCCACGTATGTGTCCCTGGGTTGCGATCAAGGGGCACGTTTAGACGTAATCTCTGGAAAATGCAACCCAAAACATTCAAACTGCTGTGAATGGGGCCATTAGGAAAGCCACAAAAAGATGCACGCAGTTTAGCACAAACGCGTCCAGCTGGAAGAGAGCTCCGGCGCATGGCTGTCTGAAATGGCTCTTCCAAATTAGGTAAACCCAACCATATGATGCCAATACCGGGAAATACAAATCCTCCATGTTTTCCTTCTCTGACTTAGGGTAACGGGTTTCTAGGGCTTGGCTGAAAGTTTCTGGACATGATGCAGAAGGGTAGTTTAAAAACACTCCAAACCAATTTATGCTTTTAATTAAAGTCAGATTATCACCGTTTCAGCACACATTGATGCAATTTGCAAAAGAGAGATCTTCCCAAAGTATCCTCTAAGGCAGCACTCAATTCCAGCAGAAGACACATCTCCAGTAAACTTGCAGCCTAATTTGTTATGATTTTTTTTCAGAATATAATATTGAGCACTGGACCATCTCATATCTATTTTTCTCCTCAGTCTGCAAACTCCCTTCCCAAAAAAGACAGATCGTGTCTTTCTAGGTATATTTCCATACAAAACACTTATTAACAGGCTGTTGCTGTTATTAATTTACATAAACTAAATGTGCAGCCCTCTGGTACGTATCCCAAAAATAACCAACAACTTCACTGAATTTACACCAACCAACAAACATGGGGAGGGGGTTGTTGTTTTTTCCCATGTTTTAATAGAAAATATGTTGCTATGTTAGTTAACACACCCATGCCATCTGTTGGGTTGAGAATTGATGTGTTTTCTTAGAACTGCTATGGTTTAGATTTGTCCGCCTAGATACCCCAGGAATGGAAATGTTTCCTTTCCATGATATAATACTTCTAGTCACTATAGTTTCCACAGCAAGAATCAATTTATGTTTTTAATTGTGGAACAAACTGATGGGACCTGGCTGCCGAAGCCAGAGCTTGAGGGGGCTGACTCAGTGCCTACCCTTCCTACAATGGAGGAAATACAACTGATGTTAGTGGGGAGTATCAGGTTCCCATAAAGGTTTCCAATAAAACATTTCATGGGTAAATAAAAAAAAATATGTACTAAAACCTTTGACCAAATGTACTAAAAACAAGGAGAAAAGGGAGACCCTTTTCTGCCTCATTCGGCAGGGAAATGTAGATGCTATTTTTAATTGTAGACTTCATGCAAAAGCTAAAATCCTAACCTAGGTAAACTACTTCAGCATTATAACAGAGAAAAAGGTAGTCCTTGATACAATAATATCCTTACTGCCAAGAATGGGAAAGCTAGAATTTTTAAGGAATGGTGAGAAAAATATTTGCCCTGCTCTTCACATGAGAACTACAACCTCAGATAATACTTTGTCATGAAAGAATAGCTGATAAAGAAATAAACCAAATCATTAAGTAAAATATTTCATGCTCAGATAGCTTGGGATGGTGGTATTCTCCTCGGGTCCCATGTGAGCTGAGTTCTTCATCAAATTGAACAAGAGAGAAAGACAACAGAGAGCTTCATGGTAAATAGTGATACTATTAAAGTACTAAAATAGTGATATATTAATTTGCAACTTGTGCTGGAAAGCCCACTGAGGAAAAAAAAAAGGGTTGGTCAGGATGGCTACTTCAGCACCCCTTCTGTTTGACTCTGAGGATAACACAGGAAGAGGTTCATTACCACGTGCAGTTACACCAACTGCTGAAGATAAAGGTTTCAGTGACGCAGCATTGCTGACAAATCCATTGCTACCCAAACACACAGACACCGAAATTAAAAATGGGAATGTGCATGTTGCCGGCTCCACTGGCACCCATTAAACCTAATAACTAACCATCCTCATGAGTTTCTAGCTCTGAATTATCAAATCTGCAAAGAAAACAACATCCGTCCACTTTTACACTCCAGTGGAAGAGGTGGTCCCTCGCGGCAGGGCTGTGCAGTCTCGCCATCTGGAGAATAAATCGAGTGTGAAGTACAGTATAGTTTGGGACCAAGCTCCGTGGCGGCAGCCCAGCAGTTAGTTCATTAGTCCCAAACTTGTGGGGATTAGTGCAGTATCAGCTCTACTGTCGGATGGGATCAGGCAGGCAGAGCGCGAGACCTGGGGAAGGGGGTGGCGGCAAAGAAGGAGCCCCTTGGGCTTATTGATAAAACCACACTGTATTAGTGCACCTGAATACGTACTTTTGGCAACAGTATTTGGAAACAGTTTCCCATCATCTGAATCGGTACCCTTCCACTTCTCCTTTATTTCTTTTTCTCACCTTTTTGTTCCTTTACATTATATGTCAAAACAGAAATTTCCACTTCAGAACAGAAAAGCTACAGAAGAAAGAATGCCACAGAACTGGAAGTTCAGCCACCCACTCACCTTGGACACACTGTTAATACAGTAAAAATGATGCAAAGATGGTCAGATTAACAGCAGATGGAAAAATTACATTTTCTTCTTTCTTTTCTAACTGGTACAAATCCCTACAATCCTGCTTTACGGCACCGTGATTTCTAGACCTACCTGATTTTGAGGACAAAATCTCTGTTTTGCCTTATTTTTCCTGCTTAGTCTTTCCCCTTTTTTTATAAAGACCTACAGGTCTTAATGTAAAGATAGTAGTCATACTTAAATATGTGTTTGTATATAGATTTCATCCTGTAAGCCTCTTTTGGTAACAGTTCCTCATGTGGAAATGTAAATATATGATGCACTAAAATGGCAGGCCAGAATCTATCATCCTCAATGCCATAATAAGTTGGCATGTTTCAAATAGGAGAGGAAAAATTAATTACTATAATCACAATTCAAGTTCTTTTTTTTGTGACATGTCTGACATGGTAGAAACATACAATTATGTGTTAATGTTAATTCCTTGGAGTGGTTTGTTTACAGAACTTGACATTGCTGAATCTTTTGTCACTTATATTAGTGCATGCCATACAAATGCACCTCTCAAATAAGATTTTGCAGAAGTGTGCATATATATTATATACCTATAATAGCTTTTGTGCAGAACAGAGTTTCTGCAGGGGGAAAGTCTGACATTTTCTTCATGCATAACTCTCCTTCAATGAAGTGATGCCATACAAAATGATAGCATACAAATGCCATTGAGTTTCAAATTCACATATGGGACTGGCAAGAGAAAAGACAAATTACATTTGTTTTTAAGGAAACAAAGAGAACCGTAAATGTGGAGCAGAGAGCTTCTGAGAGCAGGAGGTACTTGTCTCGTGAGACTTGCTTTCTACCTTACACGTATCAGGTATTTGTGAGAATAAATCTTTGAAATGGCAAGTACGTATTTCTAGTTAGTCTTGTTAGTCTGAAAAACTGGTGTAAAATATGCACAAAGCCTCCAGGAACTGGTTATTAAATATTTTCTTATTTTTACCTCTGAGAAGATAATCACTTAATGAGTTTTTAAAGATTTAAGAAATTTTAGAACACATTTTCTTTCGGTTCAACATGGAACACACCAAACCCACCATGTAACCAATCCTAAAGAAAAAAAGGGGCAGGAGCAGGGAGAAAGAGGGAGAATAGAGTCCCCATCATGTATATTGGTGTCTCCCCTCTGTACTTCAGGTAAACATACATTTTGGCATACTGCAAGACACTGATTTTGCTGCTACTCTTTCCTGAAATCTTCATATTATTTCTTCAATAATTATTTGGGGTTTTTTTCTTTTTTTNCCTTTTCATTTGTCTGAACAAGATTGTTCAGGATATCAAAATGAGTCATCTAACTTTGCAGTTCTAGAATCTGCTGCTTTTCTCTCTGCTCTGCTAATTGTCCCTACATGCAGTACATGGTCTGGTAACACTAAAATGATGCAAACGTCAGTAGTCAGCATTGTGAACTAAGCAGCAATTTAATTATGCTCCACTGAGGAAACCAAATTTCTTTGCCCATTTCTCTAGAAGTTTCATTTAAGGTCTGGGAACACATCAGTGCACTTACCAACAATAGCTACCCTGTATTTTTAAAGGACAAGGTCTCTAAAAGCTGTCCAGGAACAGCTGGGAGTGCTTGCTGCCATGTAAGCCTAGCAAGCCTCTCCCTCCCTCTACCAGTGTGGACAATGTGGATCCCGAAGATATTAGGTAGGGGTCTATCCAACACCATCAGAGTTGGGCAATTTCCACATATGGTGGTCAGGTGGCCTGTCTTGAGATGCTGTGGATGTGGAGAATCAGTGAACAGGAGCCTGAGGTTGTCTCACCCAGCAGCCAAGAGCCAGGGCTCATGAGTCCAAATAAAGCTTTAGGAATGCTTTAAGCTATGTAAGTACCAAATTTCTGCTGAGTCTGACTATCCAAGGACGTGGATACGAGTGCAACAGCAAGACATTTTCACAAGTTGTCATCAAGGTATTTTTCTGACTTGCGCGTATCTCAGAGAAATTTAAACAGAGGCCAGTAAGCTGCTAGAATGGACTGGCACATAGAAATATTCACATAATCTGAGGACAGAGTATAAATGTCTCAGTAGCAAAAATGATAGAGCACGGTATATGTGTGTGTGTGTGTCTGTGTGTACACAAACACGGAGACAGGCTAATACCTTAAGACTATGTGTACAGAAACATTTCAAGAGGTTTTTAATGATAGTAATATATACAGCAGCTTAAATAAATCAAAGTTTTGTTTGTGTAGGTAGGCAACTATTCATCTGCCTGCCAACTTTTATAAACACTTACAAAAGAGATGTAAACAACCTTCCAATTAACACAAATCAAGCTAGCATTAATTTAAGCTGGCTGCAAGAAGTAGTCTCTTTACTTCTTTCCCCTGGCTTTCTGAAGATACTTTTGGTTTTGTGACAGATTAGCATCACAAATGAAAATTCTTTAGAAGCATTAGTGCAAACTAGTCTTCCTGGACAATCCAAATGAGCTACTGCATGATGAAATAAGGCCACAAAATATGCAGTCTAATATATAATTTAAAAATAGGGTTATACTTTTCTTTCATCTGAGTTTAACAATATGTTAATTTTTATTTAAAAATATTACTGTTTAAGATGTATTTACTTGGCAGTATGTAATAGATAACTATGGAAAATGTGTACGTTTAGACATAAATTTTTTATTTTTACAAGTGCATCTTTTTGCTAATGCTGATAATGAAATATACTGCTGTCTGTCAAAAGTACATCTGCTTTAGCAAAATATCAATCCTTCTTCAGCAGCTGATTTCAGACATGATGATTCTGAGATATGGATCAAATGTTTTAAAGACTGGCAAATTATTGCCTCAATTATTTAATAAATCATTTGAAAAAAAGAAACAAAGCCAAGAAAGGTAAACAGAAAAACAGTTGGGTTTTTTTCTGAAAAAACCCAACTGTCCAGAACTTTATGCCTGCTTGTACTGGGGGAACCAGTGTCTGCCCCAAGCTGCTTAATAGCTCCTAGGAATGAGGAAGGCCTTAAGAAAAATCAGGTTAGATGTGCCATGGTGTCTTTTGTCCTTCTTCTTTTCTGGAATAAATTTTTCCCAGTCTACCTAGAGTCAATAAAACTATGTGTTTCAAAGAGAAGGGTTGAACCAATGGTTGTGTTTCTGGTGTTGTGTGAAAACTGATTAAAAGCTCTTGTCTCAGTTTTCATAAAGTGCCTTATCTGCACTAGTAAATTAGCAAATTAATATTCTGTAATGTGATCAAAGCCCCACAGAATGCCCTCAGTCCAAGTGCTCACAGCTCATGTTCACAGTAAAACTGTAATGGCACAAAAAAGCTCTCAACTCTTCAATTTCAACTCACATTTTAAATTTAAGTGGTGTCACCTTGTAGTTGCATGTATTTCCATGCAGTGGGGATTCAAGACCAAAGGTGATCACTCATACCAGTCTTATGCTGGGCAAGGCACTCCCAGGGAGTCCTCCCACCAGATGGGCTTTTGAGCCATCTAGAAGAGGACTTCTGAAACCTTCTCATCCCACAGGCATTTTCTAAAAGTAGAAATTATTTCATGTAGTGCTGTATATGCCCTTGTGAGATTATGCCACTCGTATCAATTTCTGTGTACAGACTCTCTGGGAAAATTTATACCACTGGAATAACTTAGCTTCACCTGAAGGTTTTGAGTCTCAGCTGCCTACAAGGCACAACTGCTCATATACATCCAGACTCTCCTTTGGGGGACTGAGTCATCTATTTCCTCCAAACCACAATACAGATGTGGTTTCAGAGATGGATGTCTCCAGGCATCACGCTCAGAGAGGGTTTGGGCAGGACTGCACCAGGTTCAGCTGCCCCCACCCGGCTCATGTGACGCAGCTCCAGCAAAGCCTGTGTCCCTCCAAACACTCACATGAGCCATCTTACCAAGCCCCAGGGTGTGCAATGCATCCTCAGCTGAAGTTTAAAAACCTCATGGTGGTATGCCACCCTGCTCATAGGCTGGAAATCAAGAAAAACCACCCAAAGCCAACTGTACTACAAACCTAACTACTCCATCAAAACCCCATGAGGAGACACAGGGCACCCATGTGCTGCTTATCCATCACTGCACTTAATCTGCTCTAGAGATTTGCCCCTGTGCCATGCGGGCACAAGCCCCTTTGCCACATCAGGTGAGGGCAGCAGGGATCTCTCCTTGGATCACATGCATTTAGCATTGTAGAAATAGCCTGTAATTGCAGTAATTACTTCCATAGAAGAATAATGTTACGAGATGCTCAACACAGGAAACTTTAATCTAACTAGCTTTGCACTAAATTGACACAACTCTTGCCTTCCTGCAAAGCAAACTTGTTTTATAATTGTATTTCTCAGTCAGTGCTCACCTTAACCAAGACCCACCTCACTAAGCTGGATTTTGCCAGAAATTCTTCTTCCTTCTGGGCTTCCTTTTGATAGAAATCCCACTTGGATGAGTGACTGGGGTGAGTCAAGGAATCCAACAATCCCACTTCACCCCAAATGCAGGTTTTAGCATGTCCCACAGGCAACATTTTCTCAGATGCTCCATATGATGAGGCAAAGCCCACTACACCTTCTGGCAGAGTCCCTGGAGGATGGGCAGCAGTACAAAAGCAGTTGCCCCCCCTTCTTTCCGCCCCCACACTCCAGAAGCGGGAGAGGGGAAACAGCCTCAGGACACCACGTCCCATGTGTCCCCGTATTGGCAGCGACTAGCTGAGGCAGAGAGTGATCCCTGATACAAAATAAAATTATTAAAAATAAACTCCATGACTCACGTATAGATGGCAAGGAGTATGAACCTTTTAGAAATGAATTCACTTGTGTTCTGTGCTCTAAACAAAACCTGACAAAGTGACTTTTTCCCTGCCTAGACCTGGGATTGCTGTCAAAGGAACTGAGATTTTTCTCCGGTTTGAAAGTGGGACCTGAGAAGGTGGTTGTTTTCTAGGTCAGATCTCACCTGTGTCAATCCCACAGTTGTAGGTGGTGTTTGTACATCACTGATAGATGTATTTTACTGGTACAATACAATACACACCTTTATAGACAAGGTGAGAATAGTTTACTGGTGTTCTTCAAAACCTGATTAAGTTCCTCGTTTAGATGTTTCTGATTGCAGTGGAACAAGTTACTGGACCTTGTAACGTTTCCTTCCCTAAGGAAGCTTTTCTTCAGCTTACTTCCCTGATGAAATAAGTGATTTTTAAATGCTAGGCTGACTGAGAAGGTGCTCCTCAGTGGGGCTTCTGGAATATCTATGAAGTTTAAAGCAAAGTTGGTGCATATTTCCCCCCAAAATGATAAAATAAACCAATATATAATTATTTCTGCAACATCTAAGCAGTTCCTACCCTCTTCTGCTTATTCCCATTCCATGCCCAGCTTTTTCCTTATGCAAGCATTTCCAATCAATGTTTTCTAGAGCCAAGATGCAAACTGGATCACTGAATAAATCCCATTAGAGAAACACAGGTTTTTCTGTGTGGGAGAGTAGGATTTTGTTTTTTATCCAAGCCCATTGAATCAGTCCTGTTTACAGCCTGGCCAAACAAACAATTGCACTAAGCAAGGGCATGGCAAAGGATGACAATAAGCAGCTAGGAAGGGCAACATTGAAAAAGGAACTTCTTGAGCTGTATTTGTTTTTCTTTCCAACACAGCCCAGCCAGCTGAGCACCCACCATTGCACCTAGTTTGTGCCCATGAGAAGAGTAGTAGGTAGGGTTCAAGCAAATGCCTGCATCCCTTAACAACCCTCACTACAAGTCCCCATTCTTGCATCCATATGTATTTCCCTATAAAATTACCTCAGCATAACCAACACAGGCATCTGGAAGCAGACCACCTTGTTAAACCATTGATTACTTGACTAAAACAACTTTTTGCCTTCATTTATGTGGTTCCCTTCGTAACATTTTTCCAGACCTGAATATGCAGGGCTCCTTCACCTACGCTTTTGTTACCTACTCTTGAATCTGTCCAAATCTGACATGAATTTAATCCACTTCAAGCAGACTGTCAGGGTTTGAGTTCGAATTCTTTACACATGGCTTATCAGGTATTTTCTCTCACTTTCTGGACAATGACTCTGCCAAATGTAGTGTAAGTAAAAGAAGAAAATGGGTTCATTTTTCTAAATGGGTTCTAATTTTCTAATAAGAAAATGGGTTCAGTTTAGAACCATTTCTAAAAACATACAATAAATGCTGGGGTCAGCCTGAACTTTGTATTGATTTAACTACTTCAGATTTATTTGACACCAATAACATTAAGTTGATGCAATGCTCTGGCATGAAACTATTTGCTAAAATGCTATCAATATAATTTATTCTCCCGTGTGAATAAAATTCACGGATAAGCAGGATTTTACAGCTATGTAACTGCATTAACATAATACTGCTGCTTTGTTTATCTTATATTAATTTTAAACCAACAGTGATAAAATAGAATTCACTGTTTACAAGTCTGACACCCATTAAACTGCCTTTTTTTCTCACTTTCTTTTCCTCTTATATTTTTGCCCAGCTCGCTTTATTGTTGTGTTACTGTCTGAACAAAGTATGCATTTAGCAATTTTTTTTTGTCCTTTTAACTTGATATGATTCTCCTTCTTGTTCTGAATGAAGGACTACCAAAAGAGATTAGTGAAGAGGTGTTCTACTTACCTAAAAATCTCTTTTTTTGGGAAACTGTTCTGCTTTACTTGCTAGACCTGTTTATATTCTTTGATTGCCCCAGTAATAATATGGTTTGTATTGAGAACAGAAGGTAGTTTTTCCCCCAAAGTGCTCAGAGACATTTTCTCCAGCCAGAATCTCCACTCCCATCACCTGCATCAGGTGCAGGTTAACCCTGGTGGGACTCAGGTGATACTCCCTTCCCCTTTCTTGGCAGTGGCTTCTCCCCGTGCTGCCAGCCTGTCACCAAGCATCTTGTGTGTTTGGCAGCCACCCCTGCAACCTCCGGAAGCTCCCTGGCTCCATTTTCTCATTCCAGCTGGGCACTGAGGCACTGTTAGCAGTGCCTGTGCTGGTGTGTGGTTATGCTGCTGGATGCAGAAGGCTGGTTGTGTCCTCTCCTGCTTGAGGTGTCTTTGCTTTCACTAAGGATGGGGCCGTAGCTGGCACAGTCCAAAGTGGCCCTACGGTGACTCTACATCTAGAGAACTTCCCTTATGTTCTGAGGACAAAACACACAGTGGCATTAATGCTCTTTGACTTTATCTGTTGGCAAGTTTCCAACCCATTTCCCTCCTCACTCTTTGATTTGGCAAGCAATCATCAATAAACTTCCTAGTAAGAGTCCTCTTTAGAGGCAGTAGGTTTCTGCAGCACAGGTGCAGGAACAAGTCCTTCTTGGACCCACTAGACACTCCAATATCTGAGGGTGCTCTACAAGGTACAACAGTACCAGAAAACTACTGTAAAGTTTGAATCTCACCAAAGTCTCTTTCTTTCCTGGTCCTTCATTTGATCTATCACCTTCCCCAATGGGCTTCAGATGAAGTCAAAGAATCACAGGACTGCTGAGGTTGGAAGAGACTTCTGGGGGTCATTTGTCCAAATGACAAATTTGTCTCCTGCTACAGCAGGGACACCCAGAGCTGCACACCTGGGGCCGTGTCCAGATAGCTTTTGTATATATCCAAGGATGGAGACTCACAGCCAGTGGGAAACCTGTCAGTGCTCAGTCACCTACACAGTGAAAAAGTGTTCCCTTATGTTCAGAGGGATCCTCCCATGGTTCAGGTTGTGCCCGTTGCCTCCAGCCCTGCCACTGGGCAGCACCGAGCAGAGCCTGGCTCTGCCCTCTTTGCACCCTCCCTGCAGGTATTTATGTCCATTGATGCTGAACAGGGATCCCCCCCTGAGCTGAACAGTCCCAGCTCTCTAAGCCTCTCCTCAGAGCAGAGATATTCCAGTTCCTTCAACTTTTTTGGAGCCCATTCCTGAGGTCCCTCCAGTATGTCCATGGCTCTTGAGTACTGATACCTCCGGCATTCTCCTCCACATGATTTGCAAAGTTTAGAAGTCTTCTCTGCTTTTTGTCAGACGTCTTTGAGCATATTAAAACTATTTTTTTTTTAATGTTAAGGTCCATTTAAAAAAAATTACTAGTATTCAGCACTCCATTTTATTTATTAATAGTGTTGTTTTTAAAATTTTCATGTCCCTTCATGCTCTCAGCATCACCTTTTCCAATACAATTCTTGTTTCCAACTGAGTGATTTGATCTTTGCTTTAAGATAATTTTTCATCTGTTGCTTATTTGGCTTTATTTCTTCTTGACCAGGTTTCACAGCTTCAGATTCTGTGTTGGCAGTTTCTTGGCCAGTTTTCCTTTCCTGTTGACCAGATATAATCTCTGCCAGTATGGATGCTAAGTCCTGTATTGCTGGCCAAGCAAGAATCAATCATGCTGGATCTTACTAATATAAATTTACGCTTAATAGAAACGTAATCCTCTTGGGAATTAACATCTGCCCTAACATAAATTTTGTCACATTTTATGAATGCTTATGAATATTAATTAATTATTCTAGCCCACTTACATGCATGTTTGTAAATAGACAGCTATTAGGACAATTAAAATAGCAAGACGAGTAGCAAAATGGCTTCAGTCTAACAGCTATATAAATATATATATAAATATATATATACATATTTAAGAATACTACTTCTGCCTGTGTTTCTCAGGACAGGCCGCTGCTCAGCTCCATACGCATGTGGACCTACTTTCCAGCTATTCTCGTTTCACATCTATATTGCAGAATCACTGCAGAGCCACAGGCAGGATGAACCCCATTGTCCTCTAGACCATTCAAGCTTAGCACAAATGCACGATCTAGCGATGAGAGCTTTCACACAGCCAATTCTGCGTGCCCAGAAGTTCAGCTCAGCTTTTTCATCCTGAACAATGGGGAAGCAAGGGGGATAGCCTAATATTTTATCTTCTGTTTTGCCTACGTAGTCTTTGTCCACCAGTGTTTTGAGGCATTAAAGGTGAACCTCTTTCATGCAATAGCTATCAAAAAGCCTTCCTCTAGACAAGGCAAAGATGAGTTAGAGTCACTGTTTGCTGTTATGCTGATCCGCTTTTCAAACGAAGATGGTTTTTCTATCATCTATATAACTTGTTCTGCTCCTTCTGTGTCTTCCCACACCATGGCACACAATCTCTAGGTTAAATACAGGACAAAACTCTGAAAATTTGTTTTTCTGCTGTCCTGTCTCCTAGGCATCCCCCCCTCCCCTCAAGCTTTCCTTGAACTTTTTTCACTGCTTGTAGTCAAACAAGTTATTGAAATATTTTTGTTTGCTTTTTGGTGTTTCCCTCCCTCACCTTCAGTCGATGTTTGTAAAGCATTTAACACTACACCAGGCGGGTTAATTTACTGCACTGGTAAAACAGGCTATTTGGAGTGTCTTGCAACACTGACATGTTTTCAGCTTGAAAATCAGATGTCTCCATCCCAAAGGAAAGAATTCTTGCCAAAGCTTTGTTTATATCGATGCCAGGTGCAATCTGGCCCAACAGTGGTAATGACATATGAACACTAAACAGTTTGTAAAAAAACATACTTCAAAATGAAATCTGAATCCTGTCTATAAAGACCCAGGTAAAGGTCTTACTAGGAATTTGCCTGGTGTAGAAAAGTATTTCTTTGTAGAAACATTAATTTGGCTTCTGGGCTCCCTTTAGTGCTATTAGTGGCCTCTGATTTCAGTTTTTTCATTACAGTTTGTTTTCCTTTTGCTTCTGGTAGAGTTTTCAAAGCCAAAGGTTTATTGTGTAAAAATATTTTAACAAAAATTACTGTAATTACTCCATTTAGTATTTTATTTTGTACATGGCTTTTGCATGTACGATTAGCAAAATAAACCTTTTCTTTCTTTGCTTCACAGAGAGCAACCCTGACCTGGTGAAAATTAGAAATATTGCAATGCAAAGCATACTGCAGCACCTCTTGAAAGGGAATTGCTAGAATTTAATTGCATCCTCCTCTTCTTAAACAAGTTCCAAATAGGCTTTCAAGCCTAGAGGCGATTTTTTGGTTACTGGTAAGTTAAACCTGTGTAAGAGTCCTGACCCTTAGATGAAGTAACTCCCTACCCATAGTGTGAAAGCATCAGAAACCCTGGTAGGCTGCAAATTGTGTATGTTTGTCTGATCTCTGTGATGGTCACATCCTTTGCAACCTTATGGTCGGATAAAACTGGAAAGCGGAGGTGGGTAGACACACTGAAACGTTTTTAAAATGTGCCCAGATTTTGTTTGCAAATCTGTATTAAATTGACACACCCACTAAATCAGCGGCCATTTAATTGAAGATCTGATATGAATGATAAAAAATCGATTATATTTATGCAGTGATCAGATTCTTCTCTCTTGACAGGGTTAGCATTAAAACCAAATGCTCATTGCTGCTGTCAGTATGTGTGCTGCTGTAAGGAAGGTGCCCAGTGTGATCTACATATCCTATAGGCATAGAGCAAACCACTTCCTCAAAGAGTAAACCAAACAAAAGCCAGAGAACAACAGCAATAAGAGACTATTTGACAAAAAGCTATTCATGTGCACAACCCATTACCTCACCACATACCTAAGAGTGAGCCAGTGGCTTTGGGTTTTGTCTCAAGAAGAAGCTGAGAGAAATTTTCAGGATGCTTTTCCCATGTGTTTGAAGTAAAATCAGGAGATCAGTATGCCTTTAAAATGAGAGATAAGCCTCTTAACACTTTAACTAAAACTTCACAAATCATGATTTTTGAATCAGTGCCTCAGCAGAAAAGGAAAGACTCAGATTTGCAGATGGCAAGTTGCTTGCTGCAATCTGAAAGGGTCTATACTATAATGGCAAAAAATATGACTATATACACTTTCTTCCTCTGTCCATCTGCCACTGTTATAGTCTAGTGTGGGGGTGATTTTATTTAAATTTGGACTGTTTGTGGGCTGATTTCTTATTTCTGCAATCATTAGGTTTGTCATAAAAAGAGTAAATAGACTTTTTTTTTTTAAATCCCAACTGCTGCCTTGGTGCTGTGTGACTTAAATAGTGAAATCATTGCTACAGACTGCCACAGAAGAAATCTGCGTACATCTGCTGCTGGTCTGCATGGTATCTCATCCAGTGACTGTGTATGTACATATATATATATATATATGGAGGGAATCTTTGGGAATCTTCTCAATTCTTGCAAGCACTTTCTGAAATGGAAGATGCAGAATCTTCTGGTGGTAATGACCAGACAGACCAAGAGTAACAGAAGAGAAATACATTAATAATAGAAAATGAGTAATGCAAATAGATATTTAATTTATTAATATTTAAAGGTCATAGGAAGAGTCATCTTGTTTTACTCACGTATTCTTCTTCATCCAGGGAAATTACACAGTAGCTGCCCTGTGAGCTAGTTTCCCTTGCACTCATAAGAAAAAAGATCAATGGATAGAGGTGTGTATTTATAAAGACACAGAGACATTGAAAAGCTGTCACGAACCGTGACTGAAAACAGCAGATCATTCACCTTTCCCCTTGCTCAAGACTTACCATGAAGATGACATACAGATGGATTTTTGTTTTCTTGTTTTTCAGAGGGGGTAGATTTGCCTAGAAAAAGCCTTTGTGCTTTTTGCCATCAGACCCCCATCATTGCAGGGACCACTTGGTGGATCTGCCTCCTGAAGTGGACAGATGGAGGTGGATCTGCCTCATGGACAAATCCCCCCAGCCCAGACTGGTCCCCTGTGCTTTCCTCATGCCCTTGGCTCCCAGAGGCAGTGGTGCACCAAGGAAGGGTCCCTGTGGCTCTGCAGAATCACCCGCAGCACATCCTGCTCCCCAGAAGGCAAGCTGGTGACTGCAGGGAACAGAAATAGCTGTCTAAAGCTGCCAGCTCTGCCAGGCTGATAGCAAAGGAATTGCATCAAATGAGAGAAATCGGCTCCTTGATATTTTACGTTTTTAAAACGGCCTGTGATGTTACAGGGTAAGTTGTTTTAGCACTTGTAGGTCATTAGCTCAGGAGATCTGAAAAAATAATATCTGAAGACAGACTTTTAAAGGATTCACTTTAAATAGCATATTCTGTGAGAATGGAAAAAACATCAAACTAAAATTATTGCAGAACACTGTTTCCCGTCTCTTTTGCACTGCAGAAGAAGTGTCAGTGTGTGAGATGGAAACTCAAGCCCCTTGGGACAGTAAATATTTTGGATCTGTGGTTTTATGCAAGATGGAAGAAAACAAAGCAGCTGCCCACAAGGTTTCATCTTGCTCAGAGTCCCATGGCAACGCCACCAGTGAAGAGGGAAGATGAGTTTGGCTCATTGTTTGGCAGTACCTTGCAAAGTATACATGGAGGTATCAGTCATCTGCTTGGTCTAAATACTAATGAAATTTAGCCATCTTTTGGATGCCACACCTTATATATTTTTTTTTACTTTCGTTCTTCTTTTTCCTTTTAAATTTAAAATTAATTTTGATTTTGTTGGAGTTTGAATTCAATATTTGTCTTCCATTTAGATGGTATTGATACAATTTGGCATGCATGTTATTCTAAAGTCACTGAAAACAGTGGTAAAGAGCACTGAAGAACATTGTTTGCTATGGATCTGAAAATTTATAAACATTAATATATTTGTTTAATATAAGAATATGAATAGGCAGGAAATGTTTCGTTGCACAGTTCTGAAATTTGGCTCTTTGTCTAAAGCAAATGGAAAAAAATAAATGGGTTTTAAGCTATGTAAAGTTTAAACTATCCAGCATCTTTGTCACTTATTCCATGTCAAGTGGGTATAGAATGAAGTGATTGTGATAAGGAGGCTTTTCACATCCATTTCTACCAGTAGTAACCCAAGACGCAGAGGGGGGTGAGGAACAAGGGTCATATTTATAATCTGGAATGCTGCAAAATGTATCTCTTCAAGTTTTCAGCTGAACTGAGATATTTATCTTAACAAGATCTAATTAGACCTAATTTCCATAGCATATCAATTATTTTCCTCATTAGAGTAGCTAATGCCATGTTCAGATATCATGGCAATCAAGCTTGCGATTTCTGGAAAAACTGGTTAGAAGGCTTAGTATTAAGTGTGTTTCCAACTGTGAAATTTATCCTTCTGAGCAATGCCTCCCAGTTTACTCACTTTGTTCCAGGATTCTCTGCAGCATATGGCCACTGGAACCCATTAAATAACACAAAGTAAGACAGGCAGCGATGAGTCAAAAATAGCTGCACTAGTGAATCGCCTTTCAAAATTCTGTCTCTAACAAGAAAAATAATGAAGAATAAGACATGCAATTAGAAGAAATTAAGGTCAATTTTCAAGCCGGGTTGCCTACATGGTGGTTTTGAAATCCACGTTAGGCACCTCAAATAAAAGCAGTCTGATTGAACACCTGCAGCTCTTGGCAATGCACTCGTGTATATAAGGCAGCCAGGCAATTCTTGCACTCAGAGTCTATACCTCTTGATTTTATTTTCCCCAGTTCCTAAGCGTCCTAAAACTCTGGGTTCTAATCACTAGGTTTAACATGTTCCTTTTTTCCTCCTAAAGGAGATACCCAGTGCTTCCAGTGCAGGGCCATATGTATGCCATATACTTGTTGGACAAGTCCTATTTGCTCAGCATGAGAGTGAAGGCACTTTTTCATTACAGGAGCTTGTCACATTGTATTTGGCCAAATGGGTTGTCACAATATACTTGGATTCCTTACATCCAGCCTGAGTCATCTACAAGTTTGGTGTCTGCTCCAAGGTTTTTCCTAGAGGTTTTGGTACAGAGGTCAGTATACATGCAAGGAGATTTATCTTCTAGCGCGGCTGCCTGAGGCATTGAGATTATTTGTTCTTTGGAGGTACCCAGCTCCCTCAGCGGAAGCACCTTCCTCCTAGACAGCTACAACAGTCAAGCTGAATCTCACCTCAGTATTTTCAGGGCTGGTGTCTCCTATCCCGGAGGAGACACACAGCATTTTGCTAATATTCGAGGCAAAGGTAGAGACCTCTGCTGCTGTAAGAATGTTACACTAGCAGTGGATCTGAGCTCAAAGTATGCTTGTACTGACATGCTGCATGGCTGAGGGCAGCTTCCATTCACAGCTACACCCTAACCAAATGTTTATTTATTTCCTCTCATTTAAAATATGTCTAGTGCTCTGAATGGGTGCACCTTGAATGAGGCACAGGAAACAATGCAAGTTTCTGAATAAATGGAATTCTTTACCTGATGCATTTTCATAGAATCACAGAATGGTTTTGAAGCTTTGTAGTTATTATTATTTTGTTACATTTGTATCCAACTCCCTTCTTTCACAAATAAAAAGATGTTTCATCTGGCTGTCCAAATAATATATTCAAACAAAGTATACCAGAAAATAAACAATTGTGCTCTTCTGACCTGCATAATGAACAATAAAAAGTTGCCTAAAGGTCCAGAGAAGGTACATGCTGTGTTTGTCCCCTTATACCCAAGCATGCCTATGAATTTAATGGGCATATTCAGGTATTGTGCAGATAGGAATCCAGCCACATTTCTCCTAATTGATTTGAAATTATATGGAGAGTAATGGTGCCAGAAGACAATTTAGTTTGCTCTTTCATACTGAGCTGAAGTTGTTTGGTTTTCTTAAAAGAAATAAAACTGATAATTGTCACTACAGTAAGTAAATATGTCTGAATACATGCAGAAAGCAGATCTATTGGGTAAGAAGGTTACAGAATCTCATTTTGTGGTCCATCTGCTCCCTCTTTGCTTCCCAAGCCAACAGACACTAATCTGGGATGAAGAAACTGACAGGACATGGGGGAGGAGTAGATGGTCATGATTCCTGCACGTTTCAGCTTTTTGATATATGTGCTCATGCCATTGTGATATAATAGAAGGAAAATAACGCAGTGGAGTCAGGAGGACAATTCCAACCATTATGCACTGCAGAACCGTTTTACTGCTCAAGATTTTCTCACATATTCAGTGCAATTTACATATTTTACCACTGAGATCTGAGCACTCAAAATTAATGTTCAAGGGGAAAAAGAAGCATTGCTAGAAAAGATTGTTAAGCAGATCATAAGCTGAAATAAACAGTAAAATAATCAGAATGAGATAAGGAAAGTGTCCAGGGTACTCCTGCTGGATTTTTTTCTTAATTTGCATCTATGTTGATGGTCTTGGAGAAAATGTGAACATCATTCTAGTAAAAATTTCAAGTGGCCGTAACATGAAATAAAATCAAAAGTGGTGCAGGAGGATGAGAATTAAATAAAGAAGAGATAAGGATAAAAACAAAATTCAAAGCCACAGACCATGAGTGAGAAAGACAAAGCCAAAGTGGCAGTGTGGCTAATGAGGGATGAGAATGAAAGAGGGATGTGCTATACGACTGTGCAGTAATCAAAAAAAGGGCCAATGGAGCTGTATCATGTCATCTCCATCTCTGCACAGCTCAGCAACAACAGCACTGCCAGTTTTTACTTCTAATTCTGGTCACTTTGTCATCAGAAAAACCATAATGAATAAAAATAAGTTTCTACGGAAGCAAAAAGGAGCAAAGTGAAAAAAAGAGATTAAAAGAGATAAATGTGCATTGTTTTGTTTAACTATAATCAAGATACAAGGCATGTACAAATAATTTAAGTGTTTGAACACTTCACTAAAAGTGGTAAGTTCTTGAATATAATAGAAGAGAAGCATCGCCGTCATTTTGGATAAGTACTATGAAGAAGTTAAAAAAACCAAAGCGGTTGTCAGCAGGGAAGTGTGCCTAATGATTGAAGCACTTAATCCAAGATTTAAAAATAATTTTGACCACATGATGTGAAGCACTGATGCAACATAAGGTCCCTCAGCCAGGTGAAGGCTGTTCAAAATTTCTAAAAGGGTAACTTTGTCCCAGATCAGAGCCCGTGGGTGTGCACAAAAATGACTGGTCTTCCCTCAACTAACCATGGATTTGTCATGGATTCCTTCTTATTCCCCTTCCATTGCCACCCTCCCAAAGCCACTTGGCTGCCCCTCGCATGTGTTACCCTCCCTTATGTGCAGGGCCATGATGATTCATGAGGAGAGTGTCTTAACTCTGATGCATGAGCCAAGACCCACATTTCGTCAGCCTAGAATAGCATGGATCCAAGTCACATCCTTCAGTCTGTGTGATGCCTTCAAAGGACCAGAGTCACCACCAAAAAGTCAGTCTAAGCTCTATCTTCTCACTCTCTTGTATTTTGGAAGCTGGTCTTGATGCATTCATCTTTTACAGAGGCTGTCAAAAATTCTTGTTCCCAGGAGCAGACACAGGCCCTGACACAGGGCCTAAACTTTCCATGGCCTAAGGACTTTCTCCTTACAGGCTTTTACTCTCACTAGGATTAATGGCTATGAATAACATGATAGTGATTTTGCGAGACCCAGGAATTTTGCACAGCAAAGCCTGTACATAATTACAGATCTTCCTCTGAACTTCATCTAATGCATCAGGATTTACAAAAATCAAACTTGAACTTGAGATAACAAAAGATATTCCCAGCACAGCAAGCTTTTCCAGACAAACCCGCCCAGAACTCCTCTCTTATGGTTTAATGTACTGCAGGCACAGTATGTGATCACGGAATAAGGATATGCTTGGCATGAGCCATGATGAGCATTCGTCAGCCTAGAATAGCATGGATCCAAGTCACATCCGCTGGTCTGTGTGACGCCTTCAAATGGTCAGAGTCATCACCAAAAAGTCAGTCTAAGCTCTTTCGTCTCACGCTCTTGCATTTTGGAAGCTGGTCTTGATGCACTCATCTTTCACAGAGGCTGTCAAAAATTCTCTGTTCCCAGGAGTAAGAAGAAAATACCTTTCTCCTTCTACCTACACTGGATCAGAGATCCTTGGAATGAATGGTGGGCCCTTTGTGATTAATAGTCCTTGACTGGATTATTTCATGAATATACTCTTGCTTTTTGACTGATATTCATTTCCACTCTATCGAAAGGGAAATTAGTCTAACTATTCATTGTGTGAAACAGAGCTGCTTTTCGATTTGCTTGGAACATGCTACTTCGTAATTTTTCTTGTTTGAAGCATCTTGGCATCCGCAGCCAAAAGCACACAACTCAAGGGCACAGCTGGTTGGTCCTACAGGGTCTGGAGAAACCCTGGGAACAAAACCAGGGATGCAGAGTTGAGGGAAGACTCCACAGAGTGAATGTGCAAAATCCGACTTGGCAGAGAAAGCCACCATGAGTGTGGAGCACAGCCAGGCTTCAGTGAGTGCCTCAGTGGAAAACGTAAGGGCCTTCATCCAGAACATGACTAGCAGAGGTCAGCTAATGAAAAATACAGTAACAACACTTTCTCATTGTCTAAATCCCATGTCCAGCCTTTAGATTCCATCTCTTGATGCAGCTGGAAAGCCAATGCAAGCAAAGACTCCTTTGTCAACCCATGTCTATCACCTGCGGGAAGATATCATCAGCTGATATCATCAGCTATCATCAGCTATCATCAGCTCTGCTGGCTTTCACTTTGCAGTCACAAATGTTTGGTAGTGTAGCAGAGAAAGCTATGCAATCACCAGCTTCCAGGTGGCTATTGCAGTAGTTTTGTTCTCTCTTCGCAAGGGAGTTCGTCAGCTATGTATGTGGTCCTTCTCATCCTGCAGCTCCTGCACTGCTGCTAAGTCCTCTCTGCGGCTGCTGGACCCCCTGCCTCTCCCTTTCCTGCAGGACAGACACTGGAGTGCTCTGTAATTCCAAATTCACCTGCAGTCTGGCTCTCCCTGTGCACGGTCTGGATGGCACAGGAGATGGTACTGGTGGCTGTAGACTCCAAGCACAGCTCTGATCCCCTTTATAGGGTCCTTTTTTTCTCCCAGCACATGCTTCTCTACTGTGTGAGCTGCTGAAAATCAGTGTCCTGGAAATGGCACAGTTTCCATCTGTTATCTGATTGTAGGTTATCTGATGTAGTGGCCAGTGCCCCACACTGCAGGGGTTGGGAAAGACAAATGCAATGGGGCAGGGGATGCTGTGCACCAGACCTATGTCCAACACTGGCAAAAAGAAGGGAGCCAGGCCAGTCAAAACTACTTAGGTGGGCAGGTTGAAGGAGCTAAGTAATCCATCCCAGCTGAGCAGACCTAGATAGAATTGCTGCCAACCATACATGTAAAAGAAACCACTTGTTGTAAAATGCACCCTGAACACAGTTATAAACAGAACTAACATGAAAATATGCATGTTCAGATGAACGAATTAAAAGCAATGACACAATTTTGACTGGTTTATAAAACATGCAATTAATTTTTTTCTGCAGATAAATCAAAACACACAATTGGTAAAGGAGAATCCGATTCACCCTATATGCTTTAGGTCCAATATATTTAGCAAAAGCCAAATTTAAGAGATTTAAAGGAATCTTTGCACAAGTGTTGAAGAAGAATCCAGCCCCCTTGATTACAGATTATGCAGGGGCTAGTGCTGTCCTCTGTCTGGCAGAAGACTCCCACCCTTTCCACCAAAATAACATTTGCTTACTAATGTCTCTTTCTCCAAAAGGTGTAAATGGGCCCTTGTTTGAGCTCATCACAGATTCAGCTATATTCTTTTATCTCCAGTAATCTGGAGATTTTTTTCCCTGCAGATAGTTTCTGTGTTCCATTCGCTGCTATTTGCTACAGAAAGACTCTTGGGCTTTTTGCCCTTTGTATTTCCTCTCTTCTTTCATGTGGAGAAGACTGCCAACGTGGGATTTGCAAACTGCTGCCAATATGGGATTTGTGCTGCTGCGGCTGCCAATCTTTAATTTAGCATATGTATAAAGCTAATTTTTGGACACGATGCTAGTGCCTGGCATCTCTGCAGGAGTCAGCCAGGTTGTAATGTTTGTATTGTACTGCACTATAAAAAACAATAAAAAGAAAATATAAAGGAAAAAGCCTTTTATCTCCAGCTTTATAGCTACAGATATGGTCTAAATACTTGTATTCTCCCTCTGCATCTAAAATTCACTTCCTCCTTTCTGTGCCATAGCCCTTTCTTTTAGATTTGCAGTTTGTGTTGCCTGTAGTAGGAGCCAATGATAGGCTCCTGCTCCCTACTGAGAATATCTTTGTATTAAAATGTATAAATTCAACCCTTTAGAGGGAGAAAAAAAGACTAGTTTCCCTTTAATTATATTTAAAATACACAGTCACATGCATGAAGAAATATTTTCTCTTTTAAAAAAATATTTTTATACAGAGAATCAGAGAAAAAAATTAATCACTCAGGAAACATCTTTCTTATGGAAAACATAAGCTTGAATACCCTTCCTTGGCAAGTACATCTATGGTTTGGGAGGATGTTCTTGCAGTGAATTCTCTAAAATACGGCAGAGCCATTCTGGCCACTCAGTGGGAGTGTGAGTGAGCCAAACTCCAGCTCCAGAAGCTCCCATTTAGAGGACCCCATGCAGCTCCAGGGAGCTCCTTGGTCAGGCCTGGAGGCAGGCAAAGGGAAAAGCTTCTGGGGAAGCCATGGATGCAGGATGGGCTGAGGAAAGCAGCTTCATGCTGCCCCATGACAGTGGCTATAGCAGGACAAAGGCTGTAATAGAACCACACTTCCCAGTGGTCCTAGATGGATTTATAGGAAGAGATGGATATATAGGAAGAGATGGATTCATAGGAAGAGTCTTCAGTGACAGTTCACAGTTCTTCCTTATGGAGAGGATCTCCTAAATCTTTACCTAAACTTATTCCAGCCCTTGTACTTGAAGGATGGGTATTCACCAGAAGACATGTGGCACGAAGAAAATGCCAGTGAATGGGCTGTGGTTTGGAAAAGCCTGGCAGAACACAAGAGTGACAAACTGAGCTAGTGAGTTGAAGTAGGACCCACTGACTGCATACAGTCTGAGCATCTTTCCCCAAATGCAGGGGAAAAGATCACCAGACAAACATAGAGAAATATGAGGATTTTGTAAATTTGCTTTTTACAAATATTCAGTATACCCGTGGGCTATGTTGATTTTTTCTTTTGCTATCAACAGAGATTTTTGCAGTTTCTTTTCCCACTATAGATATCAGATGAAAGAAAAGGAAATTGCTCTATCCTGGCATCACTTTTTCATTTTAATTATTGTGATTTAAATTACCCCATCTATGGAAGTCCACAATATAGTGTTGACTACCCAATAATAGAAGGTAGTTTTTCCGCACGGCTAGACTGGTATTTTCTAAGAAGGAGATCTGCTAGCTTGCCTACTTTCACAGCAGCAGTGCCATGGGCCGTAATGAGACAGGATTATTGTTGCAACTGCTCTTGAAGGCCTCTCTCCCCAGGCAGCCAAAGAATGACTGAGTCACGCAGGTAATGCACTCGCTGTAATGAGACGGACAAAACCCTGAAATCCACATCCCGAACAATCCCCCACGTACCCACCCCTCCGGAGGAGGGTATGGGGGGGGTGAGAACAAAACCACTGATGCCAGGAAAAAAAACCAAGCCAAACTGTTCATTTTAAATAAATAAATAAAGGAGGAGGTGTGTGTGGCATTTTCTAATACCAATATGCCCTGCACAGTCATGCAGAAAAATCGGAGTTTGATTTCTAATCGCAGCCTCTCGTTCCCCTGGCTGGCAGGAAGCACACATGGGGTGGAAGGAGGTGCCGTGCATCACTCAGCAGCAGCCCCTCTGGCTGCCTAATGAAAGGGGTTGACAGGCTCTTGTGGGAGACCCATCCAGCCCGCCTTGGCTGGAAGGATGATGGTATTGGCACAGAGCACCGCACCACGGGAGGGACTTTTTCCCAGCTTTATAAACTACATCCTTGAGGCCCTGTGTTGCTGCCAACTTCTTCTGCCCAGCACAGGAGTGTCTAGGACTCCCTCTGGGGCTCATCCGCTGGTTGGAGAAGCTGTTATTGAGAAACACAGGATACCCTCTCACAGAGTGTGCCGAGCTGGACCACCCTCGCTGAGCTTCCCGCACCTGCTGGCAGGGAGACTGAGCATCGGGACTGGGAACGGCCACAAGGACAGTACCATTGACAGAAGCAGAAATGTAGAGCAATTATTTATCTTGTGCTAGGAGTGTGCAAGGTGACGATTGTGCAGAGCCTTCTGTAAGTTAGAAATCTGCTCTATTCCCAGAGCACCAGTGCATCCAGGAAACTCTACTGACAGGCACCTCAGAAATATGGAAAGGGTTAGCACTGAATTCCAGGATGCTGTCACCAATGTTGTGCTCACATTACCAGCCATGCTCTGACTCTCCCACCCTCTTCTGTCATGGGGACAGCAGAAGGAAATGTTATCTTTTCAGAGTCAAGCACTGCCACTGAAAAACATGCGACAAATACTATTTTATAGATCTCCATGAATCTTCAGGATTATAACACAAAAATTAACTTCCAATCTATAGCAGAGAAAGGAAGGGGATTTTTGCACTTTTGCCTTGCTTTGCAGGCTCCTGCACTGGGCAGCAGCTTGTGAGCACTGGTGACTGCTCTGGGGAGCTGTTCCTGGTGACTAAGGTCTCATTTCCCCCCACGAGTACCTGCTGTGGTTTGAATCAGTCATTTCATTTCACAGCACACAGGGCCGCTTTGTGCCAGTTGCATCTGAAGCAAAGTAAGCAGTTAAGAATATTTCAGGCTCGTCTACCAGGATAAAACCTACCATAGGTTTTGTCTCACTTGTGTCTGGCCCTTCTCTTCTGATTCAATGCCATGATTTATTAAGCTTGCCTGACGCAGGCAGAGCCCAAGCACCCTGTTTTCCCTAACAAGATATCACATAAGCTCATGCAAATACTGCTCATCCCCAAGAGACAAAGATTTTATACCTGGACTGAAAGCACTGGCCACTGTCTGTGTCTGACCAACCACTGGTGACTCCCCTAAACCTGCCGGAGAAAGGGCTGCTACCAAGTATTGTTTCTGTCAGAGAGTTGTAATCTTTGGCAGTGCCAACCAGGAATAAATCTGAACCAAGGGGAAAGTACTTAAACTGCATGTTGCAACATGAAACCTACTCAGTCACAAAACCCAATCCAACCCAAACAACAATAAAAAGCTTTTCGGGAGGCCTTGGTATGATCTCATTGTTGATCTGCTGATTCACCATTCAGTTAGGCAAAGGATTCATATGACACTAGTCTTCCTCAATCGTGTGAGAAGGGTACCAAATAAAATGGACTCACTGGTGTGAAACACGAAATTATCCTCTCACATTTCATCTGTCAATTATTTCACATCAGCAGTCAAGGAAAACAGATGTAATGAACAGCTCATCATTCAAAACAATCACCCACTAAACCCAATTCCCTTGCTACATATATTCAGGGGAAGATCAGCAACGGTTGGATTTACACACAATGTGAACTGAGTTCGCTGGCCTGTTTTCCATGTTGGGCCACACTAGCCCAGCTGTACCCCACACCTCTGAGGGTCCAGGCAGCTGCCTGCTCCCAACACGTGACCCCTCAATGTCGAATACCATGTCCAAAGATAACTCTGAATAGAAGTGCAATGCCTTGATGCCACTCACTTGATAACCTGGGCATGCACCTTTCCCAGCATACCAGTGCTCAAAAACCTATCTGTGCAGGGCAATAAAATAAGGACAATGAAATATCCAGGATAGGAGAAAAACACCATTGTGTCCAAGGCAGATCACAACCAACAGTGACAGTGAGGACACACGAATCTTAAAGCTTCACTTCAAAAAAGACTGATGTTCCCCGAAACAATCCATATTTGAGACAGTCAGACATCCTATACCTTTCCATCTATTTTTTTCAAGCCTTTGCTCTTACCTTTGCCATCCTACCCACATCTGACTTCAGGACTACCAAAGCCTGAACACCGCTGACTGTATCTCAGTGTAAGAAGTACCTTGGCAATTACACAGATGAGATAAATATCACTGCAGACTGCTATTTAAAAATGTGTTACTATGACTTAAGGGAGAAGAAAAGAGAGAATTTTCTCATTTCTCATCATATGGTACACACAACCATTACATCCTGATCTTTTACATACAACCTTTTGCTGACGTAAATATTAGAAATGAACGCTATATGATCAACAGAGCACTGCTGAAACACGGGCAGTCACACAAGAGTGACGTTTCCCACCTAATTGCACAAACACGCCAACAAACCGCGGCACCTCGGTGGTCTGGTTCCTCACTGATATTTCAGTTGTTCAGCTGCCGCAGCCACGGACGCAGGGAATTTTGAATTAAACAGTACTGCTCGGTGATGCTGACACTCGCAGTCAAGCATATCTTGATGAAATTAGAGATGCAGAAAATATTTTTTGACAGAGTGCACGAGCAAAACAGCCAGAAGTGCAGCAAGTTCAGTGTGAATGGCTCGTGCAGAGAAATAAACCAGGGAGATGCTGAAAATTGGACTCTCTGATTTTGGCAGGAAGAGGCGAATTTTATTAGCAATCTATGCCGCAAACACAACTTTCCGACTATTAACAGTTTTTAGTTGCCAAAAGAAAAACACCATTTCTAATTGCTTCTCAGCTCTTACATTTTATAATGGAAAAAGAAAAAAGGGGAAGGCAAGCAAACTTACATCTCCATTGTGTAAAATATCATACCAGTGGAGAATACAGCAGCATTCCTGTTTAATAAAATCTTCACAAATGTAAGCACTTTACAACCTTCTGACCAAACCTGTAATTCCATGACAAATTAGCACATACATATTAAAAATGTGCAGGAAAGTTTTGCAAAGCATCATAGGCTATATAGGAATTGGTAAAATAAGATTGGTTATTCTTATTGCTGCTATCCCCTAGCATGCAGGGTTGTAAAAATCTAAGGGCATTTTGTTTACTTGAAGAACATGATTTTCCTTTGAGTTTAGTAGAATGGAATATTTAAATTAATGCAAAAGACAGCAGGATTAATTCCAAGATGTAAAGTTCCAATCCCCACCTATTTTACTGTATTTCTTCCCAGTCTAAGAAGGAAAATACAGCCTTTCTGGCTCTGCAAGTAACACCATGATCGCTGAGCAGAGATTGCTATGAAACAATACTTTAATTGTGTTTGATGTAGAGGTTTGGATGGGCTAAATGAGACTTTTAAAGTAGCATGTCTAAACTTAATTGAAAAGATCCTCAACTTTTCAGAAGGTCCTCAAAAGTTCACTAAGACACAGCTTGTGAAAATTAGTAGCTAGCTCCTTCGCAGAGAAAGGCTGGCGAGCTCAACTGGGAAATACCTTTTAGTCAGAGCAGAGAGAGTGGCCCTTGGGGAAGGGCCCAGATGGACTTGGTTCCCATGGGCAGCTACTTCGCCCAGCCAAAAACACTCAGGTTGCCACTAAAACCAAACCAGATGCTTTCAACCACAAGGCTGTGTGGCTAATAACTGCAAAGGTGTCTCGATCCAGTGCTCTGATCATACTAGCTGAGGTGCCCACACACAAGAACTTTCCAGTTGCATAGAAAGCATTGATTAGCTGCTCTATGAGGTGAGTGGGGACATTTCCTACCCTGCATTGCCAGAACATGGACAGCATATGTACTAGATTGCACAAGACAGGGTCTTGAAAATGAAACACAAATTCTCCTACATGTCCTTACTGGAGCCATGGATGTTGGAGGCATGATAATGGAGAGCTGAGCAGTGCCTGGTGTGCAATGGTTTGGGACCCATGCTGATGACAAAGCTAAGGAGCAACACTGTGTCAGGGCATAAGGTAGGAGAGATGCGCTCCACAATGAGCTCCCTGGACTACAGCATGCCAGCTAAAGCACACAGCTGCTGACGGCCACACCTTCTCATTTGTCTCAGTGTCTGGGCTCAGACAAGCATTTGTGACAGTGGAGGCTCACCCTGAGACCTCTCGGGGCCCTGGATGTTGCCTGCAGCACTGCTACGGGATACCTTGTGTCACGGTACTCTCCTTCTCCTCCACGAAATACTCCCAGACCAGAGGGGACGCAGTTCAGGTGATGCAGACGAGTGGGAAGCACCCCATCCTCACAGAAGCCTCTGGTAGGATCCAGCCACAAGGGCAGGCCTGATGTTCCCACCACCAGGTCTAGCTCAGCTCTCGCGTGCGATCTGGGTCCCCAGAGCGAGCACAGAGGAGCAAGCGGACAACGAAACCCAGTCTTTCCTTCGTCCTTCTGTAGATGGCAGAGGGGCCTCTGCATGTGCGTGTCTGCAGCTTGAAGCCAGGCCCTGGGAGATGCAGCAACCATGACAGCCTGAGCACGACGTGCCCCGCCAGGCGCCCGCTGGGCTCTGCACCCACCCCTACTGCTAGCCCCCTCACAGAGCAACAATTTACCCTTGAATAAATTAGCAATAATTGGAAATCCACTTCACTGGACCTTACGCAGCATGACTAATGTGACTCACTTTTTAGCTCTGTTCCTTTTGTGTGACTACTCAGCAAAGAGGGTGCCTTAGAAAAGAGAAGAACCAGTAAACTTTATGCTATGGAAAAAGAAATTACAGTCTCTGAAGAGTGATATAAAGGTTTAATGGGTGCTTTGGATGCACAAGAAGCAAGTGTGCTGAGTGCTGTGGGGCACAGTGCTCCTACTGACGGCTTTTTGCTTTTGTATCCTTGTCTTTACGTTTTAGATGGTGCATGTTAATTTTGGTGGCATGGGGACAAGGCTCAGAGAAGCACCTCTCTACAACAAAGGCAGTACAGATCTGCAGAACACAAATAATTTTGAAGAAAAACTCCAGATTTGTGCTGTTTACTAGCAATGTTGCAAGGACTGGGTGGGCTGAGAGCTATCTGAATTTCAGCTTTTGTCTTTGCATAGATCTCTTATGAGAATGTGGTCAATCCACTTTAACTCTTCCTTTATAGAAAAGAATAATATTAAAGGTTATTTAGAATGGTTGACACAGAGAAATTACAGCATAAAAATATTACATGCTGGAAAGGTAACTTTTAAGAAGCTAGAGTGCAAACACTGTTAATTCTGGAGTGTCACATACATCCATTTTCTTTCATAACCCTATTCAAGCTCATTGTATCGACCTAATTGCCAGGCTATGTTTTTTCAAAAAAAATAAAATGAGGAGCGTTCAGCACATAAATGCCTGTGTAAGCCCTGTAATATAGCACAGCTACAATATTCAAACAATTTGGCAAACTCTGTGCACTCACAGTAACCTGCAACCTGGTATATGAAGTAAGCATCATGAATTACAATACAGAATTTGCGACATAATCAGTGTGAGTTTATTAATGTTATATGCAAATGCCATGTTTAAATATTTATCTTTTGGTACCTGCCAACAGGTATTTTCCATTCTAGTGGGAGTACTTTTCTCTTGATTTATGCACATAATTCCTACTACACGAAGCCCAGATATGCATGCAGAAGGAGAGAGAAATGCATCCCTGTAGCTATAATTTTTTCTAAGACATTAGTGAGACAAGTGTTTCACAATTGCTGTGCAGGATCCTTAAGCAGAAATTGTGGTGCATGAAACAATCCCAATTTCCAAGGAAAAAATTATACCCTTTCATTCTTGTAGCAGCATGTAACTAAGGTTTAGATGAGTGAACAGATGCATGCAAAAATCAGCCATGAGAATGGAAAATATTCATTTTCACAATCTGCTAAATCTGCTAGGTATGCATGAAACAAAGCCAAAGAGATCTCCAGCAGAACGCAATGTCACAGTCTTGGCACAACGGGGAACTCTCTCAGATGCTGCTTGTGCCAGCACTGGCACTTTTACTGTACAGCTGTGTTTAGACATCACTGAAATACCCTGGAATCTCAAAGAGTTAATAATACAACTGGTATTAAAATATATTCTCTCTACTTCCCACCTTTTCAGGAAATTAGATGCAATTTTTTTCTTATTATTTCAGCTACTGCTTTACATGAAGTAACAATTCAATAGTGAGATTTTCCAAGTGTGTTTCCCTCTGCAACAAGTTCGTTATCAAATCCTTTCAATGAAAATCTGGTATTGTCTTCATAGCACTTACATGATGACCCTGGTTTAGGGACCTCATGCAATGCTGAAAAAATCTCAAATTTTATATGATTTTTTTATACTACCGTTATTCTCAGCTAGAGAAGAAATGAGCATATAATTAGACTGGGTAGATTAGATTGAATTAAAGAGCATAGTCAAATCTTCTCTTAAATAGCAGGTTCTCAGAAATATAGCTTCTTACTTTTCAAGGGTCAATTACATGCCTTACTCTGTTGGAACGTAGATCTTATCAATTTAACGTCACAGTTGGTGCCTGGCCTCCAAAAGTCCGACTCTCTGAAGCCCAAAGAAAGCCACGCCACCACCCTGTTTCATTTTAGCATGTTGCAAACAGGGGTCATGGGCAAGAAACGATACATGGAAAAGCAGGAAGGGAGGAGACTGTTTCCTTGAGTGGCAGGCTTGGTCTGGCAGCTCCTTAGTGCCTGCTCTTGGTGTGGGACTCCCAGGTCTTCCTATTCTTAAAGAAGGCACCTTCAATGTCTTTTCCCCTAAGTGTCATTGCTTGGAAGCACTTGATTTTAGCAGCACCTTCAGGATGAAGACCTTTTTTGGAAGTGATAGGGAGAGGGTTTCTGCAGAGGTAGTGGTGTTTTCTGGTGTTCTGATGGGATTCTTTCTTTTTGGAAATCTGGCAGCTTCACACAGAAGGGGAATTTCATATCTTATCTTTTGTGATCTTGGATCGATTTTAATGGCAAAAAGCATTAAAGGAACTTGTCACATGGCTTCTGGAACCACATGGAGAGTCAAGGATGTCTCCACACTCCAAGGCTGCAGCTCAAGCACTTGCATTTATATTTCTTGGCAAAACCTGCATTTATGTACTCACTCGATTTCCAGAACAGGGTGAAAACCAGATGCCCTTCTTTGCACCATGCAGCTTACTCCCTGGGATGGCTACATGAAAGATACTGTGATGACGGGGTTTATTTTAAGGAGGTGGTTGATTGGTAGCCTACAGTGTTGCCCTTTTCATGCCACACTCTGGAAGGAAAAAAAATAACTATGAAAGGAGGTGTGCTTGCGCCAAGGCACTCTGTGAAATATACCTTCTCTCTGATCTATGACCTGGAATCAGTCCCCAGAGGCAGGGAGGTAGATGCTGCCAGGATGGCCCTTGGACTGCTTACAAAACTCTGCTGGAGTCCTGACATGAGGAGGAGGAAAATGAAAGGAGTAGTTTAGAAAAAAATACTTTTGTTTAGGACAGATCTGTGACCTGTAAAGCTGCCTCAAAAGGGATACACAGCCTCTATACTTCCTTCAGAGGCTCCATCAAAAGGAATGCCTGGAATCTGCAGCTCTGTGCAGTATAATCTTTCACTGCATACTCCTTCCTCTTTGTTATGCTCCAGAAGCATGCATTACAATTTTGTACCTTCTTCAATGGCTTCTCCTTTTGTAGGGTATCTCTCTTTCTTGCCGTTTAAAAAATTTCCAGGGAAAGTTCCACCAGAAGAGTGGACAAATCATTTGTCTAAGTCAGATGCAACATCAGAATCCTACAATTGACAATAATGATTTTTAACAGTGCTTTGGGGAATGCATACTCTGTATTTAGGAAATCCAAGCAAAGTCTGCAAGGTTTTCAATATTGTGATAAAAGGATGGTGCCTTTCCTACTGGAAACCCTACTGGTGAATGGGGTGCAAAGCCATGCTTTGGGATGCTACATCATGGCTTACAGAGATGCTTTCACATAAGTGAAAAACATGTAATTCCCATTCTGTGATAGCCTGGTGCAGCCATTTGGGAAAAAGCCACAAAAAAACCCCAAAAATCCTGGAACTAGTTCACTGTGGTTACTGCAAAGCAAGGTCTTTACTGAACGTGCTGTGAGGCTGCCTTAGCAGGCCTATAGGTTGCTTCCATGAGACTGACAAATGCTGGGGAACCCATTTGCATGGTTCAATGAGT
>WAAG01020703.1:0-12945 GCA_013390105.1 Tichodroma muraria
GGCATTTGGCCAGCATCAAACCATAACAGTTTGGTAACCCAGCATTGTGCATGAAAGGCTGAAAACTCCACTCTGTAGTGGGCCCACAGAAATGGGGAATGTCTGCGCTTCACATCAGCGAGCCCCCTCCACCACAGAGATGATGCTGGAACTTCCATGCTCTGCATTTTCTCCTGCTGCCCTTCATACCCCCCCATTCCCCATCACCACCTTCTCTGCAGCAGTGGCACTCACACTTATGTGTCTGGCCAAGTCAGAAACTGATCCAGCCAACCACTACCCCCTCAGAAACATAAATTGCTTTTTAGAGCAGAGTTTTTCCTCTCCCACATTCCCATGCCTTTGAAGTGCTTAATATTAACACTAGCCATGGAAAGGTGGTTGTCTGGGGAGTTACCAACTGCAGTAAGAAATTACTTGTTTCATTGAGGATGACATTTCTCCTGTTAACACTAAAAGAATTCCGATCTCTTTTTCGTTGGTTCCTGTTATCCAGAGGCGTAAAGTTGCACATTTCCACATGCCAAGGTGCTGCTGAGTGTAATGTGTATTAGCAACCTACAGTACCTCATTATACCTTATTCTAATTCTGTACCACCTTCAAGATACAGCCGTACTTTCATGACAAAAATAAAAATTTCTGAACAGTGTTCAGTACAAACACCTACAGCATTCCAAATGGTGACAGCAAGTGCAACCTCTTAGCTGAAATAAGTGATGTGAAAAACAGACTTCTCACGATTAATCATGATTCTCATGATTTTACTCTTAACTTAGAGTTAAGAGAAAACTAACAAGATTGAATCCACGGGTCCAATAAAGAGTCTCTCATACTTTTTAAAAGGGCAAACCCCCATCTTTTACCTAGTAGACCAGCCCCCCTGCATGGTCTGGAAATAAGTGTGTAGATCTAGATAGATCTAGAAATAGACAGCTGTCATGGTAATGGATGCCCAGAGTAGCTAGTTACCCCTCTGCCTTCCTCTTAATCTCCCACTTATTGACCCCATCCTAGATTACCCTGCTTGCACAACTGGATCCTAAAGGGTGATGTCCTGGCAGGGAGCCTCGACTGCCGAAACTGACTGGGTACGGGCTGCCTGTGCAGAGATAAATCACACTGGCACAGCAGCCAAGGCACTCGCAGAGCTGCTCTGCTTGATGAGCGCTTGGTGGCAGCAGAATTGTCGGAGCCCCGGTCAGGCTGACCAGCCTAGCCTCCCTCCGCTGCTGGGGCAGGACAAGGAACACGTGCTGTGGAAATAGGGGTGAGGAAACAAGGGAACAGAGCGTAAGCTTTCTGCCAGAAGTCCTAAGAAAAGATCTTCCCTATGCCAAGACAAACTTCAAAGTGTAATCTTAGCATTTCCTTAAAAAATCATCCAACTCCTACTTCTCTCTTTCTCTTTTAAGGACATCAGTATTTTTCAGACGTAAAAGAGTCTTTGTAATGTATTCACTTTGTGAGTCCTTTTGTTACCACCATATAATTCTCCCAGACAATTACTACAACAGCCATTGTTACACAATCCAGTTAAAGTAGTTCTTCCGTGCTTCTGTCTCATTCTCCTGCTACGAAATGAAATGTTTGAATGAAGAGCTACATTCCTCAAGAAAATGAGCTCTCCAAAAGGAAGGTAATGGAAAGTACATATTAATTAACAATGCTAAATTGTGGGCTGGTATTTATATCACATTGACAGACTAGGAATGGAGAATAAGAAACAGTTTATTTTCTCTGGCACAGGCTATCTTATTAACACAAAATAAAAATAGGAAAAAAACCCCTAGGAATATACAAACCCTTTCTCTTACTCGTTTTCTCTGCAGAAATGAGTGAGTGACCATTTGCTGTTAGTTGATTACTCCCCAGAGAATGCTGCATCACTGCCCCCCAACAAGTGAGAAATTCTGAAATCCTCTCCTCAGAATATCATCATCTCCTACCAAGGACATCTTACTTTGGTTTCTGCATCACTGGAACAGGCAGGAGAATTACAAAAGCTTTCCTGTGTGTTGGTTTGAGACAGCACTGCCCGCTGTGGTTAGACTGGCAGGGACAGAAGGCACCTGCTCCCTCCACCTTTGGGCAGCAGACAAAGAGGGGCCCGAGACTGGCCGTGGAGCATTGCAGCACAGCCAAGTGGAAGCACAAGCCTTTTCAAAGTACGTTAGATATACCTGCCATTTTCACTCCACATTTGTCCAGAGTCACAGAAAGTCCGGTGTTTCCCAGCTGGCAAAACATCTTCTTCCTGTGAGAGGACTGGTCCCTTCAAGGAGCGTGTGAAGGGCATTTCGGGCTCTGACCTGAAAAAGGCAACAGTACAACCCAAGTGTGATCAGAGCAATGCCTAACAGCCTTGTGCACACTGCAGAGCATGTTTTCACACTGCTCTGCCAGCACAGCCATGTCGCCTATGTGGCCTCAAGCCAAGGGGTAGCTGCATCACAGTGGGAGTTGGGTCAGGGTTGTGGTGGCAGCACCCCCCACCTCATTCAATGTGATGTGATGCCAGTGTGAATTTATTCATGTACAGTTATGTCCTGGGCATCACCCGAAAGACAGGCTGGAAATAAATCCCCATAGACCAGGTATTTGTTTATTGCAGCACTGGTGGTGAGGGGGATGTCTCCACGTAACTCACCCACCCCTGGCAAGTGCTGGGGTATATTTATACAGCAAGTATTGCTCAGTGTTGCTGTGCCACTAGGATCTAATTCACATGGTGTGAGCTCATGGTTAGTCGATAGTTTTTCTGCACTGTGCTCATGCCTCCCCAATTCAGGGGTTGTCGGGGGTCTTTGATGAAGGCTTCCAAGGTCTTCCCATCTGAACTTTCCTACTTTGTCTTCAGAGCATTATGGTGCTCCTCGGTCTGTCTGATCTTAACCGGCCTAAATTCTTTGTTTTGTGGCTAATTGGCTTTGCACCTGCCAATTTTTCATTAGTACTATATTTATCTATCTCTGAAGCNCATAAGAAGTTTGATCTAAGTTATATAGGCATGATGGGTTCCAGAAGGATAGTGCCAATGCGGTGTGTAGCAAACCCGTGTATTCTACTCCCTTCCATGTCATTTCTGACAAACTGTTAATGACGGGTCGTTCACAGCAGCTGCCCAGTGCACACCCAGCGCCTCAGGCTACAGGCTGGGTGTTAAATGAGATAAGGGAGAACGGCGACTCCCTCCGGGGAAGTACCAGCACGGCTACCCATCCTCAGGGGGGTCATCTCTGCTAATGGGCTGTAATTGTTCAACAGCACTAGCATAATGAGCAGCTGCAACGGCTTAAGAGGTCAAGAACTACCAAAAATACCTTATGACTCGCAATATTGCATCATGCCGTTGTGAGACTCCCCACCCTGGCGGAGGTACTGAGCATTCCTGCCTGAACCCGGCCATATGTAACTGGGGACTTGGGACACCACCGCACCTGGATGGATCCAGAGGAGGAGCAAAACTTTCACAGGACCACCGCTTTTGACTGCAACCACCATTTGATAGGAATGCGACCACCACTCTGACCAACAGCGTGCCAGGTTGTACTCTGTGGGTTTAAGCCAGTTCTTCTGTGTGTCGTTGCATTTTTTGTAATCTATTAAATTGTTACTCTGATCTGTAATCCCTCTCAAGGTAATTGTGTGGGGTTCGTTTCTCCCACTGGTTTACTTTCAAACCAGCACAAATTCGCAAAGCAAAACACTTTCCTGATGATGCCTTTGAGCCCAAAGTTGCTGTGTTTAGGCCACTTTTAGATGTGTTTCAGTTTCAGGTGCCAGAAGCTCTTGCTGGCTATCTCAGCCTGCAGGCTTTTTGAACACTGAGAATTTTGCTACCGAAGTCATCTTAGTTTGTGACACACTTTCAATTTCTTTTCATTCAAGTTTAGCTTTCTTCCCTGAGTTCTAAACAAGCTACATTAAGACATAAGCCTATCAAAGAAAAATCTTTAAAAGTCTCAATGACTTCTGTAGTTAGCCATTTCTTTTCAAAATGTTAGGAAACACTCATGTGCCAAAACCCTGTCCTTTCAATCGTTCTGAACAAAGATGCTGTATCAACTTTATATTCCATTGCCATGCAACAATACTTTAGCTATACATAGACAGAAGCCATCTTCTCCATGTTCACAAACCAGGAACTCTTTCAGCCTGGCTTGAACTTGACTGGAAGCCCTGCTTGAGCAGTGGGAAGCAATGATTACTTTTTAATCCATCAGGCAAGTTCTGTGATGTTCACCCGTTTTCTTTCGTGGAATTACTATTTCTAGGAACTGACAATGACAGACGAGTAGTAGACAGAGCTCTTTCAGATTCCCATGATGTGTGCCAAAGCAGTGAACCCAGGTGTCCTGCAGCTCTCATCTCCCTCCCAAGGTGTGACCCTGTTTGGGTGGAACGCCCACAGTTGCTCCTCAGCAAAGACTGAGCCCACAGTTGCTGGTTCACATAAGAGATGCACCAGAAGAACTTATGCCCCCAATCTGCCTTAACTATACTGAATTCAATCACTTATTTGAAGAAAGGAAATGTTGTTCCCTGCCCTCCTGCGTATTGAGTCACCTTTAAAATCCAATCCCACGCTGCAAGTCACTTGCAGGTATTTATTTCAGAAATTACACTTTCAGCATAGAAGCACATAAATTCAATTTGGACAAATAAAAAGAAAAAGCAAAAAGCCATCTCTGTTCAACCCTGAGATTTTACGTTTGACTGAGGACTGGCATTTTTTCCCATTTTTGTTTGTTGTGGTTTTTTCTCTACGTGCACGTGTCTTTTCATAAAGTATAGATTTAGCAGTTAATAGAGTGACTCCGACACAACTTGGCTGCTCTCCAGCACTTCCACGCTCTAGGGAAAAAAAAGCCTTTATGAAAGAAAGAGACACATTCCTTCCTGCCTGGGGTTTGCTGGGTAGCAGAGGTTCACTTGCTAAGGGTGTTTGGACATATATGAGAATAAAGCTGTTGCTTAAAGAATTCTGGATACTGAAGTAAGGGTTACTCATTTCTACTTAGTGACTCTCAACAGTCACATCCCCTTGGCTGGTTACCTTGCTGTACTCAGACACTGAAAAAAATCTGGAGCAAGGGGTGTCTTTGAACTATGCAATAATTAAACTAAGACTGAGCAAAGGAAGAAGAAAAACCCAATCAAAGCAACTTTGACCTTGGAATAACTCATATCATAGCTAGGTTCAATTTGGCTCAGTATTTTTAGGGGGGAAAAAAGTATAAAGGGAAAACAACAATCTATCAGGTTGAGAGTTGAAGAGATGATGCTATCCTACAAGGTGAAGTTGTGGTTGAGATCTCTTTTCCATTTCATGAAATTCTGCTGGCTGTAACTCCTCTTAAAGCAGTATCAGACAAAAACATTGGAAAATTTGGTTTCTTGCAACCCTGCATTCCTGAGTTCCTAGAATAAATAAAGGGCAAAAAGGAGGAGGGAGGCAGGAGTGAAGCATTAAGAACTAGGGAAAAAGGAAAATGGAAACAGATAAGCAACTTGAAAAACAAAGGCCCCAAAGCTAGTTTTTCACACCAGCTGTGACACAATCCTCTGCCTGGAAACGCTGTGGATGTGCCACCCACCTGTGTGACCAATGTGCCCTGGCAGTGCACAGCATGGTCCCAGCCTTCAAATACTGACACGCTCACACAACCAGTTACATTTTATGGCCTGGAAACAATAGTAATGATGATAAGAGAAATTCCTATAATATAGCAAATTAATATTGGCAGCAAATTGTTCAGTAATACCTTTTCCAGCAATGTTACAGAGATAGGGGAAAGCCCTAACAAATTATGTGCAGAGTATAAAAATAATAAATTAAATTACGAGTGAGCAGCAACTCAATATTTTGCATGAAAAATCAATTTTCTCTCTCAGCTCTGTAATACCACCAGCAAAAGAAAGAAGAACTCAGAATATTATCTCCTCAGAATCCCAAACTGCCAAAGTAGGGACCTTATTGTTATTTTTCTAAGCCACTAAAGCATCTCCCTTTTGTACTGGGTTTTGTTTTGCATTTCTCCTTTTACCCTCTGCTGTCTTGGTGACCTGGTAAATTTAGAGGTGGATCTGATAGTGCTGCCTAACTTCTAGTCAATATTTGACATTTTGAGGCCTGTTTTCTCTACTTATGACTTTGCCAAACTCCAAGTGTTTCAGGTGATTTTTACCACTCCTGTTATCAGGCTTAGACAGGATGCAGGGTGTTTTTGTTTAATTTGCTTAATTTCATTTAATTCCAAGGGAATCCACTCTTCCTGTAAAAAAAACCCAACAAAACAATGAGAAAAGATGTGGCCTTACCCTGGGAAAAGTAAACATGCAAACTTAGCGCTCCTTTTATTGAGCAGTGCCCAAATCCTTCCTTATGATTCATATCCTGAAATTCTCTGGAGAGAGCTTGCTTGATGGAACAAAATCCTTTTGTGGGGACCATGAAGTTTTGGCAAAATTTGGCCCAGTTGCAAAATCTTTAAAAAATCAGTTTGTACATGTATGGACAATCCTTTCTAGGCTTCACAGCTCATTTCTTTAACTATTTTATGCTCACTGAGACTGATGCAGGAGAGACTAAGCAGAATACTCCCTGAGACTGCAAGTTTAAGCAAAGATCTCAAGAAAAGTGCTTGGAAATGGCACCCTGGAGCACACTTACCCAGCATGACTGGAAACTCAGATGGGAGAGGACACTGGCTAATGAACCAGGAGCTGGGGCTCAGAAGAAACCTGTGACTGGTCTAAGGGTGCAGAAAATAAGACTAGTAGAGGCTGAGAAACAAAAATTAGGTGGAGATGGCTAGGACACAAAGACTGGTGACCCAAAGCCAAGAATGACAGAATATCCTGAGATGCAAAGGACCCACCAGGATCATCGAGTCCGGCTCCTGGCCCAGCACAGACACCCCGACAGTCCCACCCTGTGCATCCCTGAGAGCCTTGTCCAAACTCTCCCGGGGCTCTGGCAGCCTTGGGGCCGTGACCGTTCCCTGGGGAGCCTGGGCAGTGCCCGACACCCTCTGCGGGAAGAACCTTTCCCTGATTCCCGGTCTGACCTCCCCTGACACAGCTCCAGCCGTTCCCTGGGGTCTGTCCCTGGTCCCAGAGAGCAGAGATCGGAGCTGACCCTCATTGCCTTTTGGGAGGATGTTGAAGAGCAATGAGGTCTCCTCTCAGTCTCCTTTTCTTCAGCTGAATAAGCCAAGTGCCTTCACTAGGAAAATGTTCATAACATGGCTGGAAGCTCAAGAAATGAAAAAGCGCACGATGCTCTCTTCTAGGATCATGGAAGACAGCTCACATCCCAGGAAAACCAGAGAAATTTCACCCCTGTTAATGATCAAACTGAACATGAGTACAACGCTGAGCAACAGACTTTTGTTTTGGTTTAATTTGCTACTAAAAAAACCTGGGTGATTTCATAAATGCATTAAAAGGACATTATTAAGGTCAAAAAACCTACTGTGAAGAGGTCAGAAAAATGCCCTTGAGTATACAACAATGACATGGAATTACATTGCCTTCGTTCTGCCCTTTATTATGTCTTTATTTGATTTTATAACCCTGGTAATGCTGTTTAGTGCAGCCTGTGCACCTGTTTATGTGTGTGATACTCACCAGTGCAGATTTTACATGAGCAGACTCAGAAATACCCTCTGTCTGACACTGGAGATGGCAACCAGGCTGTGTTCAAAATTCCACTACCGGACTCAGCAGGGAAGAGAGAAAAAAAAAAAAAGGCGCAGGAAAAACATCTCCCACAAAAGTGGCCCCTTTAGACCTGCATCCAAATCCAATTAAAACTTTGCAAAAGCATCAATCTGTAGCCCTTTCTCTAAGATTAATTTCAATTACCTTTGGATCAGGGCATCAGTAAGAATTTTACCCTGCCAGGTGGTATTTTTTCACCAGTGCAGGTTTCCCATAGAGAATATCAGAAACCCATTGACTAGCCATTGGGCAGGGGAAAAGGGGCCACTCAGAGACTTTGTCTCTTCGGATCTTACACTTTCCTGCTAAATCTTTCATCTTGTCACTGAGAGTGCAGTGACATTTTTCTCTTGAAAGTCAGCAATAAGTTTCCTGGTGTAGTCTTGACAGGATTTGTTTTCGGAGGAGCTAATAAATGATGGCTCCAGCTGAAGGCCATGCACAGCTATAGGCACACATTGCTGCTACTAGTGTTAGAAGGTTGCCTTTTGGGGGTCACGTAAACACACTGAAATAAATGTTTTTATCACGCTGAAGTTGATGGGATGCAAGCCCAGTTTCTAGCAGCAGGCTACACCTTAGATCCAGTACATTATCTGGGAAAATAGGTATTCCCTACTTCCTTATCTTGGTACGAACTTGTAAAATACAAAACCTGCTGCTGATGCCCTGGAGGAGGAGCAGGAATGAAAGCACCAATTCATGCCAGAATATGCCCTGCTGTGTGAGATGAAACAGAGAGGTGTGGCAGAAAAGGCAGGGTAGCCCCAAGGTCACAGGGTGAGGGACCATAAGCAGTGGTCCCTGCATGTGGGAGGGAACTCCCCACTAGTTCCTGGAGGAAGGTCTGTTGCCTGCCTCAGACTCATTTGTGCCTCTGGAAGCAGCTGCAGTGCTGAGTTACTTGTCTGGGCACTTGGGCTACTGGAGTTCACTGGGCACCCCTTGATTTCACAGGTGCCTGTCCCAAACCCACCACCACTGGATGAATTTTGTTGGAGTCCAGTCCCTTGGAGTCCTGGCTCCAAGTCCAGAGGATAATGTGGAAGGCATACAGTCACAACCATTTCCCCCTTCTCCTTCAGCTGGATTTTGTGGAAGCAGTGAGATACACATCCCAGCACAATAGCGGCAAAATCTGGAGGAAAACGGTGTCTTTATGCTTTGGGGGTGATGCCTTAAGTTTTAGGTTTCACATTTTCCAGATTCTCTACTGCATTAGTATATAACTCTGAATTTCATATGAAGTGTTAGCAAGTTCTCCTCACAGTTAAGTCAAACAAGACAATCCTTTTCCAGCCTGAGAACGAAGGACACCGCTGCATCTCCAGGCCCCAAAATTGTAAACAACAGCGAATGGAGGAGAGCAATCTGGGAGGATGGGACTTTGTAACCTGAAGCTGTAATTGGACAATTAACCCAAATATGTAAATGGACCAAAACTTTAAAAAGTGTGAAAACTCATGACCCATCATCCATCTTGGGTGTAGCCTCAGCCAGGCTCTCGTACTGCCCAAGGTGTATCCTTTGAAGGCCTTTTTAATAAATACCTACTTTATTAACTTATTTAACATTGTCTAGCCTCTGTTCCAGATAGCCTCTTAAGGCATCAGGGGTGGTGGAAGGGAGCTGTCTCCCAACAGCAAGGTAACACCTCATGGGTGGCTGCATTGCCATCCAGCCCATGGGCATGCTCCATGATTAAGATTAAGCTGGGATGGTATTCATGATCCAGACCTGCCATTTTCATCCTTCACTGGAAACTGTCCCACAGAGTAAGGACAGCCTCCAAGGGGGTTGTGGCAGGTCATGCAGTGAAGCAAGCCTCTTGCCTATACACCTAAATCCACTCAATCCACTCAGTGGCTGCATCGCCACTGGAAAATATTTGGCGGCCTCCAATTGGAAAATGTTGAAAATGCACTGATTTAGACTGATCAAGCAATTGCTCAGCTTCTACAGCAAACAAAAGCCACAAAAGTGTTGTGGAAGTGGAGTGATGCATTTGCAAGCAAAAATATTGGTCAGGACAAAGTCAAATGAGAGACTTATAGAGCCTCTGTCACGTCAGAAAATAGGGGCCTATTTCAACTAGTGTCTTAAAGCACCAAACTGTTGTTCCAGGTTGATGTTCCTTCCTGTTCAGCTCCTCACTTTCTGAGCATTTATAATGAGAGCCATGAGAGCAATTTGATCCCTTAGGAAACCTGCACTCAACAAGTATAGTGCAATATCATCACACTCTTTGCAGAGGCAGGTCTGGCATTGCAGGGCTGCTGCAAGAGGCATTCACCCTCCAAGCTCCAGAAGAAATCCAAGTTGTTAACTCCTTTCAGAAGGGGTGGTAAAAGCATCACTATCTATTTGTAAAGGTAACAGTTGCAGTTTCTGCCATCAGGTTTCCTGCATGAGCATCTATTCCAGAGCTGCGCCATCTAATTCCTGGCAGCTCTATGGCTACACAAGGATGCACACATGAGAGGAGTAGGGATGTCAGAGGAGGAACTGCAGTCCCAGCTGAGATGCTGTGCTGCCCTGCTAAGGAAACGGAGAAGTTGAACTTAATGGAGATGTTTTTCACTGCCCAACTGGCATCACATCCATGCTGCCATGACAGGCACAAGGACAAGTGCAATCCTGCTGTTAACACAGGGCCCCATAACAAAGCCATCCCAGGGGACAGCAATTGTAGAGACTCCTTCAGCAAAGCCATCCCTCAACACCCCACATTCAGCAGCAGAGACAGAAAACATCCTGTCTGTTCCTGAGCACCTGCAGGATTGGGACAGCCCAGCCCGTGACTCACATCCAGCCTCTCTACTTGTAAAAAACCAGAAACAACTAATCACACTTTTCCAAAACTGGCATTTTTAAAAATATCCAAGACAGATGCTTTGTCTGTTCTGCAGCAGTGTCACCCAGCTTATGTAAGCGGGCAGAAATGGCAGAATCAGAAATTTCCAAACAAAGGCCCTTTGGGGCCAATGTCACTCAGTCATTTCCCTCTTTCCTCACAGTTTATATGGATTTGTTACGTTTTTTGGTTTAATTTGGGTGAATTGCAAGAAGAGGTGTGAGCTATCTTACAGTGCCACGCTCAAGTCTTTGTTTTGAAAGGGCCAAAGTGACCATCTGTGAAATCTTGAGGGACCAGGAGGTGCAGATTCACCTCACAATTCAGTGTCCCTTTCTGCCTGAGAAATAATAATACCTCTCAAAGCCAGCTAAGGCTTAATGCACATTCACAGAACAAACTTAATAAGCCTGAAATGATGAAGACAAAGATAATCACAAAAGAGAAAATTCTGCTCCTGTGGTGAGATGAACCCAGGTGTGACCAGCACAGCCCCAGCAGCAGGGAAAACTCTCCCCAAAGCATCCCATGGGCTGGAGGAGAATCTCACGGCTCTGGGGAGCTACGAGCTCCTCAAAAGGGCTGAAAACAGATTGTACTTAACCAGCTCACACTTAATGCCCACACAAGTGAGAACCAGAGCTTACCTGAGTTCCCAGTTCAGGTTATAAAACTTCATGCTTCTAACAAAAGTATTCCCCAGAATAATGCCTGGGGCCCTGCCACTTGACAGTCCTCAGGTGCACACTCCAGTGAAAATAATTTGAGATTACAAGGGAAGAGGAAAAAGAGGAAATCTCTTCATAATGTTATATTTCAAGTGTTTCCTTATTTTAAATTGATCTGGTTCCCAAACAGGCAAGGATTAAAATGAAAGAATAAATCAATAGTGCATCAAAAATAACAGTGTGATTGCACCCCCCTGATTTTTGCGTTTCAGTTTGTCTTGCTGGAGCCTTGTTCAGCTGCGTTACTTTGTCTTGTTATCCTCTGGCAAGATGTAGGAAGACATAACCATGTCTTGGAGAGGGATCTTCCTCCTCACTAATGCAGACAAGGCTCTGGTGTGAAAGTTTTCAAATCTTGAGCATGGGAGAGGGAATTTCAAAGCAGTAACCAGTAGTATGTTAGATAATTTTTTTTGTGTTGAATTTTCTCTGAATGCTGCCCGCATATTGGAATATGTTCCCAAGAGTTGCTAACAGCAAGATGGCTCCTCAAAACAAGCAGCATTGACATGCAGAGTAACTGCAGCAATGCAAATTCTCTTGTCCTATATAAACTCTTTCACTAGAAATAAATTTTTATATGTTTCCATGCTTGATTCCTTCACATCAAACTTCTTCTCCCAGCCAAAACCAAATACATTCCAAATTTTCCTTAGGGATCAAAACTTATTCTCTCTTTCAATTCACACCAAAAATATAGCTGGCCCAGTTACCATTCAGATGCTCAGTCAGAAATCAGCTGGGGAAAGCAGGATGAATGACATTCTGCATCAATTGCATAATTAAGGCATACTAAATGCAGCTGGCCATAATTTTTCAAAGAGGATTTTATATAGCTTTTTGTAAATCAACATCTTTCAGTATTTTTTGTTGTCAAAATTTTTGGTTTTTTTACTCTCACATATTTTGAATATAGCTATTTCTACCAAAGCAGCTAGGAACTCTTAAGAAAAAAAAAATCAAAGTAAGTTTTCAATAAGAAATTTGTTTTCAAGTACAATTTTTTTGTGGACTGTAACCTCTCTCCCCTGGAATTACAACTTTATCAAAAATGGAAGCATTGAATTTTTCTCTGAAAACTTTTACCTAAACTTATTTACTTTTTTCTCCTTTTTTTTTTATCCCCAAAATGTCTTTAAAGTAACAATTATTTTGTTGATTAGACTCTGCTTAACTGACATCTGCTTGCAAGGAGGTTATTTACAATTTTGAGGTGATTATCAGTAATTTCACTTCCCCAAAACTCTACAATAAACTCTACTCTTCTGGTTGGAACACTCAGAAGTTTTCCTTGCCCTCCTTTATGTGTGGATGATATTTGGTCATGTTTTGCCATTTGATTGCAACATGAACAGAGTAGATTATTTTTATTAATTTTTCATTCAAGAAAGAGAAGTTCACATTGACTGAAATGCTGATTAAGTTGTTTAATTGCTGTATCAACTACAATTAAGTTGTTTTAGTCAGAAGAAATTCCAAATAGAACTTCCTTTAATCAGTTCAGACTGGTCTTAGAGTTTTCTTGGAAGCAAATTTAATCATGAAGACGTGAAGTCACATAGAAATGTTTTCTATTGTTTTAACTAAGGTATCTCTTTTTAGTGCCATCTTGACATTAACATTGTTTGATTTCTTTG
>WAAG01020706.1:12225-24243 GCA_013390105.1 Tichodroma muraria
GGAGCGCCGCCACCTCCCCGGGGCCAGAACGGCGCCCCGGCTCCGGCTCCGGCCCCGGGTGGGCGCGGGCGGCCCGGGCCGGTGCAGCCTCCGTAACCCGGCCCGGCTGCCGGTACCGGCGGTAGGGGAGGGCCGGCGCCGGTGGCGGCTGCTCCCGGTGCGGATGGGGAGCCGCTTACCGCGCCCTGCGGCACCCACAGGGACCCGGCACCCACGCTGAAAGGCTGGCGTTAAAAAATACCCCCAGTATCGGCACCGATTCGTGCAGCCCAAGTAGCTGTGATTCGGCGTAGTTTTCTCCAGGACTCTGTTTTGATGCTGTAGCGCGGCGTTATAGCGAAATTCTTCCGGGCGATCTGGCGCACCTTTTGATTAAACACTAATTGGGTGTTGGTGCTTTGCTGGTGCAAGCTGCAGCTGTAATGACTAATAATAGCCTAAGCCTTGCGTGCTGAGGATTCGGTAGAATCAGTACAAGAAAGACAGGGAGCTGCTGGAGGGGGTCCAGCGGAGGGCCACAAAGATAATTAGGAGTCTGGAGCATCTTTCTTATGAAGAGAGACTGCAGGAGATTTGCCTGTTTAGTCTAGAGAAAAGAAGACTGAGAAGGAATCTTGTTAATATATATAAATATCTGAGAGGTGAGTCTCCATAGGATAGTGCCAGACTCTTTCCGGAGGCAGCATGATTTGCCCAGCAACATGAGGAGCAGTGGCCGTAAACTGAAACACTTAGGAGTTCCACCTCAACAAGAGGAAGAACTTCTTCACACTGAGGGTAGCAGAGCGCTGGAACAGGCTGCCCAGGGAGCTCGTGGAGTCTGCCTGTCTAGAGACATTTAAAACCCACCTGGACACATTCGTGTGTTACCTGCTCGAGGTGACCCTGCCTTGGCAGGAGGGTTGAACTGGATGATCTCCAAGGTGTCTTCCAACTCTGGTTGGAAGCACATAAAATATGACATTGCTGAAAATCTCCCCAGTTCAAGACTGTTTTTTCTCAGGCTAAAAAGGTGCTTGAGGACAGGAAGCTGTTTTGAAAGGTCCTTCTGTGGATTTAGGACAGTGTAGTGTGCTGAAATCTTAGTCTGACACCAGTGTTTAACAGTTAGAGATAATTCTTAAAGCTGTGTATTAGAATTGCCAGTTTGCATTAAAGCTCAGGAAGGATGGGTGTCTCTCAGCTGCTGGGGCTTTCTTCTGCAATGCTGTAAAAGGAAACAAGGACATATGGTCTTAGTCGTATTAAGCCTTTCCAAAAAAGCAAAGATAACTCATTAGGCAAGTCTAACCTATTTTTTTTCCAAATGGGAAATCAAATGAGATACTTCTCAAAGTCATTTGATAACTAGGCTTCCCCTTTAATCATTCCTTTAATACTCTGTTATCCTTGATGATAATTTGATAAAATACTTCTGAAGAAAAAGATACTTCTAAACACATCAAAGACTTCTAAGCAACAGGCTCCTTGGTTCCAGATGTACTTTTTTGTGGCCTGTGCAAATTAGAGAGACTTTTGTGTACTAACAGGCTGCCTTTCATCAAGAAGATAAAAGCTCTTTATTACTGATATTGAACATTCTTTCTTACAGCAGTCAAAGATATTTTTATTGAGTAATGGGTTTGCTTTAAATTTTCCGTAGTGAGTGAGGAAGAAATGCACAGAGCATCTTTCCCTGCATGATCAAGCAAGGTACTGTGTATATAAATTTTTAAAGCTGAGAAAGTGATGAACTTGGATGCTTTGGAGAGGGAAGGAAGAAAGGAGAGGTCATTTCAGAACTGTGATTGTGAGGAACAGAGCTATCACCTGGAATTGTGTGCAATAGGTTGTCTTATCAAGAGTCAAACGCAGCTTGGCTGGCATTAAAAACTGTGCTAATGCTATCAGGGTTAGACATTTCTTCAGACTTTTCTTACCTCAGGGATCATACTTGAAAGTTTTGAAGAGGCTGCATTTTTCTCAGTAGACTTCTTTGATTGTTTGATACTACTGGCAGTAACAGAAAAATAAGATATTAAACATAACTATTTGGTTTAAAGACCTGTTGTGTTAATTCTGCTGAGCAATTTTTCCTAGTCAGTAGGATTGAGCTTCACAGAAAGTGCTGAAGTCCTTTATGGAGCTGAAACAGGAGAGCTGCTGATGAAAATGTTCCCACTTTGCTTGGGAGACAAAGGTTGCTTGTCTCCAGGCTGTTTTGACTCAACTCACTCCTGATGGCTTTTTGAACAGTCCTGGACTGCAGTCTTATCCCTCAAACATTTAGCTCTCATGCAGGTCTGCCAGGTGGATCTCATGCTTTTATGTCATAGTGTTAGGTCCAACTTCACAGCATCCTTTCTTACCTGAGGTGAGCAGTTTGTTTAGGTTATAAAGGAAAATGGGTGATAAAAGTAGCATAGATCTGAGGTGGTGGAAAGACTTATCTGTAATATCCTGGCAGCTATCACAGTGTTCTGTGTCTTGTCCTAAAGTCTTCACTTTTAGCCTGTGCAGGACTTCATATTTGGGCTGATTCATGATGTCACCAAGTAATTCGTGTTGTTCTTGAAAGGTGCCATATCCTGTTTTTCTCAGTGGCGTTGTGGTGTATGGTTTTGGGTTTTTTTTCTCCTCACTTTCAGAAAGAGCTGCTGGTAGGACAGTTCAGCAGTGTCAAAGATCTTCATGCTAGCTTCTTGTGGTTTTCTTGTGTGCTGAGTGTATTGTCCTGAGAATTTAGAAGCATAAGGAGAAGTAAGAGTTCTCATTCTGAGTAAAATATAGCCTGATGTTCAGGTTGCAGTAAAAGCCGCTAACTTTATTTGTTTGTTTGTTTGTTTATTTTTTTATTTTCCTCTTGACATGAGTTATGGCAAAAACTTATTTGATGAAACTGAGGCTCACTAGGTACAGTCTGTTGGCTTAACACTTCCTTGAAAAATAAGGCTGAAATGGCTGTTTCTCTAAGATCTCTAATTGGGTAATGGTTTAAATTTGCTGCAAGACAAAACCTAGTTTTAATTTGATCTGACTTGGATAGGTGACAATGTCAAGTGACCTCTCCATTTTGTTGCCAGAGAGGGAGTCTGAGTTGAGTTAAATGGGTAGCTTTATTTCACTATCCAGTACAGCACAGTGGTTTTTGTACCTGGCATAAAGATGCAGCCTTGTTTTTTAATGGTTCTTCGAATCTTTAATTCGCTCTGGAATTAGTATTTGAGAAGTTTAAGGACCAAAATATTAGATGCTTAATTATAATCAAGCCTGTGCTTGAGTGGCACATGAAGATACTCTGGAGATTTGCAAGATAGGACATTTGTCCTTGTGTCGCTTCTGCTTTAGTTTTGCTGCCTGCAAGTTGTGTGCTGTATCGTGATAGACATACCTGGCTTTGTCAGATGCCTATGTCAATATAGAGAAGAAAATTGTAGTAGAAATACTTAGCTGAAGAAAACTAAGTAGAAATACTTAGCTGGAAAACCAGTCAGAGTCCCATTTAAAACTTTTACTCCAGGCCATTTCAAACAAAAACAAAGCACCTACGATGGTGTGAGAGAAAGATGTGTGAAAGACACACAGTGTTTCTGGTAAAATATCTCCCTTGCATAATGAGGAATGTAGACTTTATGAATTTATCTGCCATGGTTTCAATAGCAGTGACCTGCTTATTGGAGGTTAAACGCACTGTTGTAATACAAAATTTTGAAGAACACTTTGCATTTGTTCTGTGCTATTGCATCACATGCAGTAGTACAGAACAAATGCAAAGTGTTCTTTGTTCTTTTGTCCAAGTGTTTCTTGTTCTTTTGTCCAGTTTATTCCGTGGGGCATCTGTCACCTTAGAAAATGAATTTTACTTCCACATTTCATAACTGTTCAAGGAGGAAAGAAGCTTCAACCTCCTGTTTGGCAATAAAAGATATATAGCATATATTTTACTGGCATAGAAAGACAATTGTAATAATGATTGTTTGAATTGTTCTCCCTTCAGGTTGGCCTTCGGCAGCTGGATATGTCATTGCTGTGTCAGCTCTACTCCCTGTACGAGTCCATTCAAGAATACAAAGGTGCCTGCCAAGCTGACTCTAACGCAGACTGCTCGTACGCCCTGGAAAATGGATTTTTTGATGAAGAGGAGGAATACTTCTAGAAGCAGGAAGATTCCCCTCAAGGCTGACTGAACTGAGATTCTTTTGTCCTTCTCTCCCTGTAACACACCTCAACAAGAACGACTGGAATTTGTATGGATCCCTTTTCCTGAGGAGTAACACCCAGCTACCCCAAGTTGTGTTAAATTCTCTTATTTTAACAGGCTGTCAGTACAAGTTACTCATGCAAATACCACTTGAGCAAAGTGCTGTACTTTAACTTTTGAAGAGTCCTCAGACATGCTTGACAAGAGCTTTCAATTTAATTTGGAAGGTGGGTGTTTTCATCTTACAAACATTGGTAGCTTATAACTGGAATTTTAATCGCAGAAGACAGCAGCGACTTCCTGAGTTGTAATAACTTTGTAAGGGGGGAGGAAAGCCTCCGCTGTGGTGTAAATAGCTCTAGGTGATTTTTTTGGGGGGTCAGTGGCATTGATAAATGCATTTTGAACAGGCATCTGGATGCACGCACATCCTCAGCACTACTAAGCTAGTTCTGCTCTTACCGGCTGCATCCAGTTTTGTACTGGGTGAATTGTTTACACAGTTAATTTTTTTTTTCTCCTTAAGCTAATTTATTCCTAGCTTACAAGCTGTACATGTGATAGTGAATGCTATCAGCAGGGTTTTTCTTTTCTGTTGATCTAATTCACTTCCTTGGTACTGCCACTTGGCATTAACTTTTATACTCTTCTCTAGATTTTTCGCATCGACGTAGCTCTTTGACCTGCTAAACGCTGCTCTGAAATGGTTTGCTTAGCTTTTACTGCACTGCATAGTAAAAGCACATTTTCAAACATAGTCTGTCTGCCACTATGTGGCTTGGAATAACATGAACTCTTGTGCAAGTGTTCTTGATCATATGAAGAATAAGAAAACCTCTCATATGACACAATGGGACGAATTGCAATATTTTATACTGGGTGAACTTTGTTGCTGTAAGGTAGATGACAGCTCTTTTTAAAAATGCAAAATAAGTATTTTGAGCACATACTTTGCATATGTTAAAACTTTTTATACTAACTTGTTCTTTGAAATATAACTTATTTTTGTTTTCAGAACTTACTAAAGCACTTGTTTCAGTTTTTATTAATTCATAGTGTGAAATGCTTAATCAGCTAAGAGTTGCCAACTATCTGAGTTTTCACCCTTCTCTATTTTAAGTAAAAACAACTCCCAATGTGATTTTTGTTTCTTAAATTTAATTCTGAAGATTGCTGTAAAGCACAGTGCCTGAATCTTGACACAAGGTAATAATTAAGGGCTTAAACCTCAAAGGGTTTTTGCATGGTTCATGTCTGGTATGCATGCAGTTTGCAGGAAGAGTTGGAGATCACATTCTGGGGTAGCTCCTCTGTTAGTTTTTAACAAAGGCTAGGATATTTCAGTGATAAAAGCAAGAGACTTCCAGGGTGCATTCCCTCTAAAACTGGCTTATTTTAGGAATTCAAAGGCCAGAAGAGTAAAGACTGTGCTGTAATTGTGTATGTGTATAAGTTCTTAATCTAGTCTGTGGCAGTGGTTGGATATTTTTTTAATGTTAATTCTGGTCTAATTGCTTCACTCACCCAAAACTAAACTGAATGATAAGGAAAACACAGATAATTCAGATAGTTACATCTGTACTTAAAAGTTGTGTGCCTATGTGTGTATACATGTATAAGTATATATACACACACATATTTACATGCAACTTTATGCTTTGACTTAAGAATGTATAAGCTTTTAGTATAATTTGCTGTGCTTTTAGTATTTACATGAGGCTTTTTCTAGTCTGTTGAAGTACTGCTATTTTCTTGCTCTTTCCCCAAAAATAAAAAGCATGATGTTTAGCATAACTTTTTAATGTGTGTATTTTAATTTACCTTTTCAGTGAATACAAACCCTACCCCCCTTCCCAACCCTCTTATAAGAAAACTAGGACCAGTCATCATCCTGGATTGAAGGAAGCAATTTTTAAATTACATTGGAAAAAGTTCCACCTACCTCTATTTGAAATGGAATTTCCTGCTTCTGTCTTAATTGGATTTTACTTGGTTTTGAATTCAGGAGAAAATCCTGTTTCTACTACTATAACTAATGATTCTGTTTTAAGATTTTTAGACAGTGCCATTCCTTAATAGTCTCGGTGGTGAGAATGGACTTGAAAAAAATTCACAGAACTTTCTCTTACATAAATTAAAAAGCAGAATTATTTATGTTTCTAATCATGCTCATGATTTGGGCAATGTGGAACGTTTGGCTGGTATTCCCTGTACCAAAGGAAGAATAAAAGTCCTAAAGCATCACTCCACAAAATTTGGACTGAAAAACAGGATGGATTATAAGGACTTGCTAAGTTTTTAGCACCTTGTCCCTTTTAATAACACCATCTTGCATGGGAGAGAAGTTATAGTCAGCATTCCTGAGGAAAGCTCAAATGCCGTTAAGGGCTGGCTAGCCAGATGAAGGTTTTAAAAAGAAGAAATTTGTTACTAAGTCAATAAGCAGTTGTTCCAGAGGCCGATTTCTGTGCCTAGTGTTGCAGTTGTGGGCTGTATCTCTTTACACATTGTAACAGCACGAAGCAGGGACATTGCTCTGAAAGAGAGGTGCTTGGTAGGAAAGTGTAGCTGAAATACTGAGCAGTTGCTGCAGGCAGCTTCAAGCCCGAGTTTGGTGTGCGCATGAGGCGACGGAGTCGCGTTACTACAAACACTTCCTACCTGTGGTCCAAACCACATCCCAACACAGCTTTCCCATTTTGACTCTGTAACCCCAGTTCATCTTAACTCCTAAGTTTTTAAGGGTACCTTTTAAGGATATAAGGAAAGAAACTCTCGAAAACTTCTCTACCCAGTGAACACTGCGGAACTTTTCCTGTCCCACGTAGCACACGCAATAATGAGCAGGCCCAGGAAAAGACACTTTCACAAGGAAACAAGAACAGTCAGGGTCCTGCAGCCCAGAGGTGGAAAACTGAGTACAGAAGTTCAGAAGACAATCTACCCTGGGTAACTTCACTGGCCTTTCTCCCAAGGGCCTATAAATGTGGTAAAGCAGTTAGAAATAATTGCTAGTTCTCCATTAGCTGTACTTGAAGTTTTATTTATACTTCAACAGCATATCACCCTCATTCCATTGCTATGACAACTGCAGAGTCATACTGTCATAATTACATTAGAGTTTAGTTCCCTGGAAAACTTTCTTAGTCTACAAAAAGAGAAGAGTCTGGAAGGAGTGCTCCACTTTGGAGAAAGTGGGTGCCAGAAAGTAATGGGTGGCTGATACCATGGCTAATATAACAGATGAGCATTAAGGTTCAGCTTCAGCTCCTGGTGAAGTCACCATCCGTGCTATTGACTTTAGTGCAGATTGACTTCAAAGCAGGGATCTTTTCCTAAAATCAGAATTGCTGTTTGTTATTTCCAAGACTGTGGAAAACAGCTGCGTACTAAGATATAGGAGATATTCAAATACGCACTACAAATGTATTACTGAAAGGTACTGCTTTAATGCACTGAAATGCAGTAGGCAATTGTTAGAAAAACTTGTAAAGAGCATGAATGTTGCTTTAAAGAATGAGTTTTCCAATAAAGGTGGGGCAAAACCACACTCAGTTTATGCATAGTTTAGATGCTTGCTAAAGTTGAGACTTTAGTACAACGTTTGGTGTAGTCATGAAATTGGAAGACTAGGAAAAGAATTAGGCAAAAATTATTATAGTATTTGTAATTAGTTTAGTTCCTAATCATAGGTAACCAAATCACTTTATGTGGCTTCTAAAATAAGTTGATTTTTTAAAATTATGTTAACAATTTCTTGTGAATAAGACAGTTTGCAAAATTTTAAATGCAATGAAGAGAGTGGCAAAGCCCCTGCAGTGCTTATAATTGATCCACTTAGAACTTACTTACAAGCCTAAGGTTTTGTGTCACGTTTAGCCTTCATCCTAAGGAAACAAAGCGTATGCAATAAATCTGTCCAGGCATTTTCTGTCAGCCTGCTTGCTGTAAACTAGATCTTATAGGACAGAAGTTGGAAAGTTGCTCTGTTCTTAGAAACCTTGTAAGAATTTGGACCTGGAGGAGCAGAGAGACTTAACTGCTCCTTCCTTGGACAGGATCACAGGTATAACTCCCCTCTTGGCTTCTGTTTGGCCACCTGGCTACCAGAAGGCAAAAGTTGGGTGGTCACGCAGCTGCCAGCAGCTCTGCAGTAGCCGGGGCACCGCATGCTGGGTGCCAGTGGGGCATGTGGGAAGGAGGTGAGTCTCAGCACATCTTTTAGAGGGTGAAAACTGCAGATACATCAAGAGGCCCTGGGGAACCCCCAGGTGCTGTCTTCAGGACTCAGTGGGATGCTGGAAGGGAAGAGCAGTGGGGAGGAATGTTACAGTTTCTGGAGGTGGGAGCTTGGCACAGTTTGGAAGGAGGTGCTGAGGTCCTGGGACACGAGTTCTTTAAAATCCCATGTTTGATTAGTTTTGCTGCTGACACCTTGGGGGATTTTTCATGTCCTTTTTTGACCTGTTTTAGAGACTGGGGTTATGCTACTTGTCATGTATTTTTAATGTGACAATCATTTGTTGCAGGTGCACGCTTTTGCTTAACTGGAAAGATCATGTTTTCTTTGACTTTATTTAGCTGCCTAGCTAAAGCCATCCATTTTCCTTTAGGAATTAGATTGCTCTGAGGGCAAAGGAAGATAATTCCCCCACTCTGCTGTTCAGCTGGCTGCTGGGGAGGAATGTGAAATGGAAGGATTAATCAGGTACATGCCAAAGGGAACCCTAACAACAGGTCTTTTCTCCAATGTACAGCTCTGTGACCTTCAGCCACTTTGAAAGAATTTACTCTGTTTTTGTGATGCCTGCCTGTACAGGATACATTACCACAGCAGTTTGAGGTTCATATTCCTTTTCATGTACTACATGCATTTTCTCAGAAAACAACTCCACAGAAGTACATTTTTCTATCCATTAGCTTTGGTTTATTTGAAGTTACTACATTTAACTCTGGACAACGTTGCCTGACCTAAGGAAATAACTTGTTTGTTTTCTTAGCAAAGTAGTTAAAAGATTTCTCTTATTTGCAAAGTCATCTATTGATTTTAACATTTTCTGTGAGTTTCAAAGCTCCCTATGTGGTAAAGCCTCTTAATTGCTTATTCTATGATCCTGGCCACTTCAACTCTGCAGGGTAACTTTACAAACACCCAGGGTATGCTATGAGGGCTAGGTTCTGCCATGGCTGAAAGAGCTTGGGGGATCTGTGCATAGGGATCTGTACACACTCTTCTTAGCTGAGGTGGTCTGGAAGAGCTGAGGTGGCCCCACAGAACCCAGATGTGCTCTGGAGATTAAAGCCTAAGTGAGGCTGGATGTGTGCTGGGCTGGCACCTGCAGCTTGTGGGGCAATTGCATCTTGTCAGGAATGAAGAAGATTAGCAGGGCGTTCTCACTGACATGACTCGCTCAGCATGGAGTTTAGCTATTTGGTTTTAAATCACAGAGGAACTTTGGGGAGGATGAATATTCACTGAAAGTCTCTTTCCCTTAGTTTTTTTGGCCCCCTCTCTTTCATCTGTTCTATTTGAGAAACTTAATTAAATGAATGTGGAAACAACCAGCCCTAAGTAATGAAGCCCAAATCTGATTTCAGAGGAATGTGCTTTTAGCAGTAGAATTTACATTTTTCAGATAAGGTTGGTATGCAAGTTAAAAAGACAAAACCATCTGCTACTGAAATACACAGACTTGTGACTATTTTGGCTCTTCTCTGAACTTTTGCCACAGATTTTAAATACACTTCTGCTAAGACTTTATTAAGATAATATCTTCAAGAGAATGTAATCTTTCAGAATTCCTCAGTTTAATATGAGAGGAGAAGTCTCATGCAAATAATGGATTGTTAGAATTTAGTGCCCGAAGCAGACTGTTTGGAATTGTTAGCGCATAGAGTTCAGTTCCCTGTCAAACCGCTGCCTTACGTTGATGCTAGCAGTTCAGTCCTCCTTGCAGTGCTAACTACTCACTTTCAGAAATCACAGGCATTTCTTCCACAGGTCAGAAACGTCCCTGTGATTATCTGGCTAGACACATGAGTAAGAGTTTGTGAGCTCCTTTTGGCTCAGGATACCAGGCACTGTCACAAACAATAAAGTTGCCTGTCTGAGCCCTACCAGCTCTTGCTTAAACTCTTCTGACTTGTCAAACAGCAGAACCTTCTAAATCATTTACAAGCAGGCAGTGTAATAAGGTCGTTACTTCACTTACAAAAGCACCTGGATGACAGGGACAGTACATTTTGTGGTTTTTTTTTTTCTCTCAAACCTTTACAGAATCTTTGGTTACCTGAATCTTGATTTTAACAAAGCACTAATTATTTGTACCAAAAGGCCTCATGGATATTGGAAAATTCAAATTCAAACACTGCATGCAGAGGTGAGCTAACAACCAATGTTTTGAACAGATAAAATACAAGCTTAAAAGCTCATTTTAACCAGATCCATTACTCCTAAACAATATCAAAGGCTGTTTGTATAATGGAATAAAATTACTTTTTATATGCTATTTTGCACTAAAGGTAAACAACTGAAATATTAAAATAGTTTGGTATAGGGGAAGGACATTTTATTAGAATCAGCTGAAAAAAATTGCATACCAAATCAGAGAGAAAATTAACTTCCCATAGCATTAGAATACCAAAGCTCTGTTACCATTTGGTTTTTGTCCTGTATGAACACAGCATGTCTATATTCTTTCCAAGGGTCTTGCTGTTCCATTTTCTTCTGTTAGTATTGTACAAATCATACACAATCTTGACTTGTACCTTTAAAATAACCTTGCTCTTTCTGACTGATACTTAGTCATGATGCTCAAATTGGAGAAGCATTTCCTTAAATACCTTGCCTCATACATATAGCCTGTAGAGAATGGAATATATAGCACCTATTCAATGTATAATTTGTGTGCATTTTTGGAAGTGGAAAGACATTTATGAACAGAGTTCTAGTGTATTTTTGGAGACCATCATTGCACAGTTGCTTGCATACAGGATTAACTGTTAAGGATAAATGAGAGAAGTAGAAATTTGCAGTAATCTCTGTGGGGAAGAAGGAATTCTGTTTTTTGCATATCTTTTATCCTGTCTCATGTCCTTTCTTATAGGGTTTGCTTGAGGTCTGAGTTCTCATATGTAAATAGGTTTGTCTTGTCTCTAGTGCTTTGTGTGGTTACACAACAGGATTTTTTTTCACTTATCACTAGCCAGTCATTCAAAAAGTCCTTTCTGTTTCTGTTGCAAATGCAGGACTGTTTGAGGCTTTCAATGCTCCTTCTTCTCATAGAGAATAATACTCTTTTCTGTGCATTCGAATGCAGGTGTGTACAGGCAGAATACATCAATCAGTGTTAGAGAAGCCAAGCATCTCTCTTTGTTACCGCAGACATTTACTTCTATAAGCATCTGCTAGAAAGTGTGCCCACTAATGAAAATTTATACTACAGTTTCTTTTGCAAATTAGGACGGAATTTNGTTCATTTAAAATTAAATCTTTAATGCTTTGTGGTCCTGGAATCTGATGGATTTTCGTGTCACTGGTTTAGCAAGGCTGAGCAGGGGGTAGCAGAATAGGAAGCATGCAACCTGGAGAATAAAATTGAAGGACAGAAACTTTTTAAAAGACCAAGCCACCATCTTCACAATGGATTCCTCAAGTAAAATCTTGTATTTCCACAAAATCGTATTGCTTGAATAAATGGTCATAGTTGAAAAACAACTGGGCGTCAAACTGCCATTACATGCAGTAGGAGCTGATAGGTTTCCAAACTTAGCAAAGGCAGCTTAGGTTTGGTCTCTGAGAGCCAGAATCTCTGCCTGTCAGGGAGAACATCTGTCAG
>WAAG01020709.1:2632-13506 GCA_013390105.1 Tichodroma muraria
GAGGACTCTCAGAGGCTGTGATTTATGCACCCAGCCCTCCCCCTGTACTCTGATTTCACTCCTTTTATGAATCCTGCATGTTGTTTGTCCTTGACCTCCCTTTTCAAGTGGGAAAGGACTGCTTATCAACAGCTTCCAAGCTGCTGATCTCGCTGTCTCTGACAGGCAGCCTCACACCACTCCTATCATTTATCCACAGGCACTAAACCATTGAGCTTCCAGCTGGTGCAGCAGCATTCTGTCCTTAAGAAATAAACAATCTGTTTTCAAACCCAGCGATGACTGGGACCTGTCCTGACTAGCAAATAGCATTTCCTTGGAGGTGGCATCTGACAATTAAACAGAGCTAATTTCTGAAGATCCCGCTTCATTAAGGATTATTAAGAGATTAACATTTAATCCATTCTAGTACATGAATGATGAGGGTGTGGATAAAATATTGAATCTCATTCCTTTGGGTACAATTCTCTTTCAGTACTTGGGGAGAGTAATTGCTGGTAAAAGGGATCAGTTAATGGTGCACCTGTCTGCTATTTGTTTGGTTTTCAATATAAAACAAAGCAAAGCAAAAATTCAGACTCAACTGAGTAAGAAGTCTAGCGTTTATGAACAAAACCAAAAATCTCAAAGGTGGCTGATCCTTCTCACGCTTTTTTTCTCACACAGTGTTTGTGGAGATTTTCAATCCTCAGATGATTTTCCTCCCTTTCTTTAGGAACACATCCTACCCCTAACATAACTAACGATTTGGCTATTTAAAAACATCTTTCCTTGGTTTTGAGTTTAATCATGACAGATTAGGCATTGGAAAACACTGTTTTGAATAAGTTTTACTGTATGCCTTGTGAAAGTAAAAAGAAACACTAAAGTAATGCTTGTGCCCTTGATTCTTTTAAAAATGAGGCTTTAAGGGAAGAATAAAGTGAACTGGATTCTTTCCAATGGTCTTGTTCTGAATTTTGGCACACAGAGATAACACTTAAAAGAGAGGAAGCAATGGTAATGATTCTGTTTGCTGAGGAATCTCAATGTTATTTGAAAGCCTGACTCCCATGTTTGTAAATACACTCTGATTGTGATTCTGTGCCCACACCCAGCACTTCTGTAGTTATGCTTTACTTTAATGCTCCTCTCCAGAACTGCTCCACGACCATTCCTGCCTATCTATCCTCTTTATTTTAAATAACACACAGTACAAGATGAAACAAGCCCCAGATGACTATAATAAAACCCAGGTGGATGCAAAGTAAATATCCTGTATACAGAGCAATGTAGGTGCATTGCAGCTCCTGGATCAGGACACAGTTTGACAGGAGCAGTGCAAGCACCAGCACCTGTGAAGACCTACTGGCATGGCTGGCTCATCTGTGATGAAATCCAGGAGCTCCAGGCACCTGTATAGACACAAATGGAATCTGTACCAACATACCTTCATTAATGATACCCTTCTAATTGGGTTAAGAAACTGTTGTGCCTTCCATTGCTACACCACTTGTGGGAGTGAATGTCTTGGGGCTGCTTCTCACGGGAAGGGCACACAGGAGTGAAGGAATCCCAGCCGTTCTCACTAAGGTAGAATATGGTTATTTAGCCTGGGGGAGAGGAGACTCAGGGGACACCTCACTGCTCTCTACAACTACCTGACAGGAGGTTGTAGCAATGTGGGGATCGGTCTCTGCTCCCAAGGAGACAGAGAAGGGCAAGAGGAAACAGCCCCAAGTAGTGCCAGGTCAGGTTTGGGTTAGACAATAGGAAAATGTATTCACTGAAAGGGTTGCCAGGCATTGGAACAGGCTGCTCAGTGCAGTGGTGGAATCATCACCTCTGGAGGTCTTGGAAAGGTGCAGGTGTGGTGCTCAGGGACCCGGGTAGTGGTGGAACAGTCGGACTTGATGATCTTAGAGACCTTTTCCAACCTAAACAAATCCATGATCGTATTTATATCAGGAAGAGTCATTAAGCCCAGAATGAGTCCATTCACAACAAAATTTCTTGATCTGTAGGGTCTGTGTTGCATTTTATTATAATTCTCTTTTCCTTAGTTCCTGGCCATCAGTAAGTATTACTGCCCAGTTTGTCACCAGAGCTGGGTTTCAGCCACAAACCTTCACTGCATGACATGCCAAATCCTGAGAATTGGGAACCCATTTAAAACTCAAAGTCAAATGCAGCAAGTGGGCAATGCCAACAACTGGTACCAAAGTACTTCAGACACAAAACAATTCGATATAATGTTATCTTACTTAAATTTAGGAAGATTTTTAGTATCTTCTAATGTTTTTAATACACATATTTTTTATCCACAACTGGAAAATCAGTAGAAAAGACAGAAGTTTAGTAGAAACCCAGGAAAAAGGGAAGGAAAGCTTCTTTTCAAATGTAAAAGCAGAGTGGCTCTTCCTGTGCTCCAAGGACTAACAGTTGGACACAAACATCCTGGAAAATGACAGAAAATTATGTATTCATCAAACTTAATGCCAAATTCCTTTTTTTTTTTCAATATAATTTGCATTTTTAGTAAGCCAATCAGGTGATTTCTGATACAAAGATGATTGAATAATAAAAATGCTCAATTTCAGCCAGAAGTACAAGGAGGCATTAGAAAAACAGTCATGAGAATACTAAGCAGAACATCTTCAGACAAACATACCCCTCGAGCCGCTGTATTTCAATGAGGAAGAAACATTATCCCTCTTCAAGTATTAGAAAAAGTGTAGGAGTAGAGAAGGAGAAGGAAAAAGGCCTTTCAAATGAGAACACTCAATGAGTCACTGCTGTGGTAAGGGGTGGAAAACATTCTATTCCTTTTCAAAGGCTTCAGAAAGGCATTTGTGTGTTCTGGGTCCATTTATCTGCTTGTAGGATCCCAGGAAAGATGAGAAGTTGTGGGGAAAGAAAAAATTGATGGACTTCCAGGGCCTTTTCTTACCACCCACTCTTGTACAGCTCACAATACATAGAACATTCTTTATTACATGCTCTTCCTATCTATTTTGCCAGTGCCAGCTAATAAACCTCAGTCATTTTCTTAGCTGACTACCTGGCAAGATGGAGAACAGCAAAAGCCTGCAGAGGCACTGTCAGACTGACTGAATAGGTGGGAAAATGGTAATGTTTTTTGTCAGAACTGAATTTAAGCTTCTAGCAAATCTGAAACCCCAGGTGAGATGTTGGGATGATTTTCTGAAGCCTTTTTTTTTCAAACACCCACCTCCCACTCGGTTATGCTGAACAGATAAATCCCTGTCAGTCTGTACAGCTTCTGCAGCACTAAGGAACTTTTGCATATCTACACAGAGCTCTCTCACGGCAAGGCTAGACAGGAGAATAATTCTGGTATTCCAAATAATTTGGTAGGCCTTTTAATTATCTGCCTTCTTCCCATATTTGCTCCCAGCTTAGAACAGGATCTTCCTCAAATAACTTATCTGATATTTCTTAGGCTTTTAAGAGACCAAATCAGGTTGATGCAACACAAATTAAGTATCAGAAAATAAACAATGGAAATCCATTCAGTTGAAAAAGATTTTGCCTCAAATTCATCTGCTCAGTTACGCACACTCTCAGTATGCCCCAAATTCATCCTATACTTTGGAATTTCTTGTGCTTGTTTCTAATATATATGGACCTCATATGGGCTGTAATTCAACTCTGGGCAGCTGCTCAAAATTTTTTTTTGAGATCTTCTGAAGCACTTTTTAGCTCAAAGACACCATCATCCTCTCTATTTTAGACACATATATAGGGTATTCTAAATACTTCCACAGGAAGAAGGAATTGACACAAAAAATAGTGATTGGTGCAAAGGCCAAGGCAGAAACTCACCAATTGTATAAACTCATCAGCAGATCGTAACGGCAATTCTCTTATCAATAAAACAAAACAAAAAAAACAAACAAACAAAAACAAACAAACAAAAAACCAAACACAAATACCTTCATGCGTAAGTACTGTTAGGAAAAATACTATGCTTCAAGAGATAAATTAGTTTAAATCATGAAATGCTGAAATTTAAGGTAAAGTACAAACTAAATTGTGCTTTATTAAAAGAAATAATTATAGCTTCAGTTATCCCTTATGGCCCAGATTACAGCAAGCTATTAGCAAGAAGGGCTGCTATATATCGCAACCGAAGAATTCCTCCTGAACAAAACACAGTGCAAATTGCATGTTAGACTTCTAGATTTGGCACTTGGGAGGCTTTGACAGGACCGGGATGAACAGTAACCCACCGGGAAGCAGGAAAACACCAGCTGCGGCGGTGATGCTAAGCGCCCTGCAGCGCGCCGACCCACGGACGCGTGCAGCCAGCAGTCAGGTGAATTCGCGGCCGCTCCATTCACATCCGTGCCCGGCAGGAAGCACGCAGGGCAGCGGTGGAGGGAACGTCCCTGTGCAAACGGCAGGGCGCAGGGCTGCTCCGTAAGGACGGGCAGCGGGCCGTGCGTGCCGCGGTGTGACGCGCCTGGCGACGGGCACGGCCGCGCTGCCCCGGCTGCAAACTGCTCCGGCGGGCCCGCGCCTCTCCCGCTCCGCGCGGCCGCCGCTCGGGCCGGGGATGCCGGAGAACGCTGCCCGGGTGAGGCGCGGCTGGCACAGCGGGGCCGCCGCACGCACAAAACCCTGCTGCTGCTGCTGCTGCTGCTGGGACCTGCGGACAAGGACAGGCTGCAGCTCAAACTCAAACTCGTGCGGACTCCCAGCGCTCCACTGCCTCACTGAAGCCAGCCCCGGTGCCCTGTTCCAGCATCCCGCTAATTCACCCCAGAAGCGCCTCAGGGTCTGCAGTGCTCTTCCGTTTGTGGGGGAACTGAGAGCGCTCTGGAGTTCCCCCATGTTCTGGGATAAACTCAAAAAAAATGCCCATGTTAATGGTGACTTTTGCTGGCTCGGTGGAGCTGCTGAAGGGCAGCATCCTGAAGTTAGAAACTGCACAGAACGGGAGGGGTCAAGCACTTGCCAGCTCTGAAGGAAGGGAAAAGGCAAAAAAGCAATTTCTTGTGTGGGCAGAGAGATATCACCAGGAAGATATAGCAAGTACAAACCAGAATTACACAAGGTGTTAGTTCATTCCCTGAAGGCTCTGAACAATTCAGTTTATCTCTGTTAAAATATAAAGAATTAAAACCTGATGAGAGCAGAGAGGCATCATAATCAGGGGAGAGTCTTCACTCCAAAAAGACTAAAACAACCTGGCCTGTTTAGCCTAACAAAACAAGAGCTGGAGGGAAGTACGACAGCTCTTAGAAAATACTTCAGAGACACTCCAGGAAGTGAAAAGACATTTTTAAAGCTAAAATATTGGCAAAGGAACGGGTATAAACTGCTTTGAATATATTTAGGAAGTAGAGATGATAATTTTGATCTAGAAAGAAAGAGGTCCTAAAAAGTCTCCATGAGGAGTAGCTGAAGAAATATTTTGTAGATGGGATATACTTAGTTTATTAAAGGATTACATGATACATTCACACACCAGAATTTTGATGACCCAGAATCCTGCCTTCCCAGTATACAAGAAACTGTATTTGAAAGTAGGAATTAAATTTAACCAAGGTCTGTCCAGTCTTAAGAAACTTTATGTCTGATCCTCTTCCAGACTACACTATCTGTCCATTTAAATTTTCATGTAAAAAGAATGGGACACCATATATTTACTACAGTTGAAAAATAATACCAAAGGCTACCCTTAAACGCACTGTCTTGTTGAATCTCATACTAAATGAAAGACGTCAGTGTTAGCTCCTCCTTATGCCAATCTACAGGCAATTTAATAATTGTGCTATTACTATGATAACTATTAATAAACAATTTTAGAAATTATGAATTACCAACCTTGTCATACATTCTCACAATTTAAAGCATTTTATATAATTTATCAGACATGAAAAAAAGGAAAAAAAAAAAAGATTGTCACCTTAAAGAAGTACATTTGAAATAACAATGAATATTTTCATTTTATTCTAAGCATTGATCAAAGACCATAGTCTAGCTCTTTTGTATTTTCATGGAAAGATGCTAAAGCATAGCACTGAAGTTCATGTTTCTTTATGCTGACTGAAGATCAGACATTTACAAAAAGTGAATAATATTTGCATAGCAAACGAGCATCTAATAACATGCAGTAAGACATGTAATGTCAAATTTGCATGAGATATTAGCTTTTATAAACAGCTAATGTCTCTGTCATTATCCCCTTTACGAGTCTGTTGTTGAGGGGTTTTTAAGAGCCTCATAATTTTCATTTGATGGGTTATAAAAATAACTTGATTTGGATAGTAGTTTAGAATGTTAATCACATTTCATACCGCAAAAAACAGAAATCAGTGCTATCAGCATTTATACACACTACTCACTACAAGAAGATGTGTCCAGTTTTAAAGCATTCATGACATCAACTTCGTGTAGTATGAAAAAAATCTGATCTGGAACTGGCAACGTTGGGAGGAGTAGATGCATGAAATTGCATCTGTGTTGTAGGGCAAATTCTGGATACCTCCTGGTCTGGAGGTGTCCAACCCTGCATCGTCTGTTCCCGTGTACTCCAAAGTATTGCCAAAAAACACTGTGAAAAGATTTAACATTTTATGAGATCTTCTGGTACCTGCTATTTGTTACTCACCTTTATATCAGACAGAAAGATTTGTCTGTGATTAATGCTAATTAACACGATGCTCTGGCCTTGCATTTCCTGTACGCCAATGAGCAGTCATGTTTTTACTTGAATTCCTGGATTTACTTTCATTGGAGTTTTATCTCCTCTGACAGAACAAACAGAAACTTGGCAGTTTTCACTTCATATGGTTTTGCAGATTCAGAGTGAACAGTGCATTTTCCTTTCTCTGTTTGAAAGCAGAGCAAGATCCTTGCTCACATTCATGAGGCACCAGTGAACAGAGAGGGCTCTATTCTGTCCCCCCTCGCCAGGTCCACGCTGGTGTAACTTGGCACTGGGACAGGAACTCCTAACTTACCCTTTTGTAATGCAAGGAGGGTACCAAGTTCTGGGATATCCCTCAGCTGAAGCTGTTTGAAGGGCACACAAACCAGTCTGCAATACAAAGGATGGCTTCAGCAGCCAGCCCTCATTACTGCCTGGACACTACATGAAGTTGTTTGCAGATATATCAGATATTTCCTATATAAGTATAAAAGTTCAGATAGTGTTTGTACTGATACAACCTTCTTTATTTATATATTGCAGTCTAAGCAGCTGCTAAAAGCAGGCATTAAACTCTTGCACATTCACAAGTAACCAGCTGCAATAAAAGATGAATTGTGTGCTACTATGTATTATTGTTAATTTTGAATTGATTTACATTTAATTTTGAAATGATTGAAACAATGCCTTCTTTCTAAGAACCCCACTTCTATCCTCATACTAGTTGCACACTGATGTAATTTAAATGATTTTAGTACAGACTTCCCTGGAATAACTATAAGACATCAGATTAAAGTCTGAGGCATAAAAAGAACATGGAAAATTCAAAAGGTTATACATATGTATTTTTTCTTAGGCTGTCCAGCTGACTCTCCAACCTCACAGGCGAGTTTGCTATTTTAGCAGTGATCTATCAGCTTTGAGGTATTTGGAAATGTGAATTTTCATGTGCAAATTGTCTCAACAGAGTTTACTCCAGCCCATCCCACCTTGAACACTTCAGCTACAGCAGGTGCACAGCCCAGCTGCACATGGCAGAACAAGCTCTGTGCTTCTCATGCACAGTGGTTCTGGCTGACGGAAACTTGCACAGAGGAATCTGCATCATTTTATGCCTCAGTTTTACCATTCATAAAAGACTCCCTAAGTGCAATCCCCTGTTCAGAGATGGGTGCTGATGCTTGATCTCTAACCAACTGTGAAAATTTCCTTTTGTTTGAACCATATAAATTCCCATCCGTGCTATACTTCAATGAATGATTTCTTATAACTCCTAGAAATCAAGAAGTCATTAAATTAGTTTCATTCTTCCATTTCAAACTCCAGCTGAAGAGTTAGGAAAGGGACGCTGGTAACACTCTTTAAGCTGATACAGGTATTTGCTGCTGGTTTTTATTTCAGTCATTTTACCTCGGCATTGCTGCCTGAGGTGCACAGATTCATTCAGGTACCAAATCATCACAACACAAGCCAAAATGCATTTTTATGAAGCTAAGCAGTCCTCAAGGACAGCACCAGGGTTAAATGACAGCTTTTGTTCAGCTCTCTGCTTGGCTGTGCTGGGGATCTGTCCGCGGGCTCTGGCAGCAGGTGACGCACGTCTCTGAGACTGCCTTACTTACTGGTTTGGAAGAAAGCACCAACATTTCATCCTGCCTGCTGGGTTTAACTTAGATGGATAGACAGAAACTGAATACCAATAATGGTACAAAAAGAGAAGAAATAACTCCACGTCCCTGCCAGCTGAGCTTTCCTAATTGCCAGCCCCAAATTCGGGAGTCAAAGCAGAGCCGAGTTTTGTGAGTTGCTGTGACTGCTGCACTAAAGGAAATCCTTTCTCTGCAGAAGAGTTTTTTTCTCCCCTTCAGAGACCAAGTGATGCTATGGGTCACTAAACAAGGAGGATAAAAATATTTTGGCTTTTGGCAGTCAGAACAGGTATTTCTTGTACAGAGAGGCTTGCTATAGCTGGAGACAGCCTGAAGAAAGACTTCACTGAAGCTGGAAGTAAAGGACAGCTTCGGACATCCGGGGCAAGAGGAGCGACTCCTTTACACCTCCACCTTCCCCCTTCATAGCCATGACCTCCTCTTCACATTTCCCCCCCACCCCATGCCCTCCTCTCCATTAAGCACCTACACGTGAGGTGTCACACACATCCTTGCATGAGAGCAGGTTACACCAGAGAAAAAACAAGGCATACAACAAGAGCAAGAGGCAGAATGATCAGGAAGAGACTGTTGACTCAGATCCAGAAATTCACTGCCAAATAACATTTCTAAGTAAACTGATAAATTGGCCCCACCACCCACCCTCCCTTTGCTCCCATGAAAACTGGCATGACCCAGAGCCCACTGATGATGTGAGGCACAAGGGCAAAGCACTGGCTTTGCTCATGGCTTCTCCAGAGGATGGAGAAGTCAAATCTCTCTGTACAGGCACAGAAGTTTTCACTGGGGCTGTACAGGTACAGCAGAGGCTCCTCAGGAATGCTGGTGGGACCTGGGCAGGGTTACAGAGCTGACTCACAGGGCACCTCATTATATTTCCAAGGGTGTATCTGGAGACGGAGGTAAAATTCATTTTTTACCTTTCACCTCTGTTTTTACCTTTACCTTCCCCCCACTTCCTCTGAGTTTTACAAAAAGGTGCATGACTAAGGTGCACACTTGTAACAACTTAGAAGACTGAACCAAATAATATTTACTACATATAGTCATGGTGTATTTTACGGTCTGCTGGAACCATCTCATGAAATGTTAATTTTGAGAGCTTTTTCCCTTCAGTGAAAATGGGACAAGCAACAAGAAATTAGATCAAAAGAGACCTAAAGTATACAAAGAGCCAGGAATAGCTTGCACATTCCAAAGCTTTGGCAGATCTACTTTCAGGAAACGATAGTTCTGCATGAATTTCAGGCAAAAGGAGGAAAGTAAGAGAACCTCAGTATTTACTCTGACTCTCTTAAGTATTCACAGTTCTTAAAGCTACTACTGTGGTTGTGAAAATACAGGCCTCACCTCAGTAAAAGTGCTCTGAGCTATGTTGTAGAGAAGTTCCTACTAAAACTTCTCATTGATCCTGAGAGTCTCCAGATTAAGTTAAATCCTTATTCATGCTTACATCACAGCAGCATATTTTCACACTCTTTTTCTTTTAGGTAGAAGGTTATTTTTCCTCCCTCCATAGAAGCAAGTTTGGCCCAAATGCTTGTAATGATTGCTCTTGCAACAAGCCTCAGTGCTCAGTCATTCACATGGCAAAGCTAATAATTTTGGTATTTTGTTTGGAATTTTATAGTCTCTGTTTTTATTTAAAAGTTTTAAGAGGCATTTACTAACTACAGGGAGAAGAAAAACTGCATAAGCAAGACAGTGAAATTACATCACTGCTGAGCTCACAATCAACTGCTGTCACCTCTTCAAGCACACAAAAAGTAGAAGGGGGTTTTACAGCCTGTCACCATCTCCTGACAGGCAGGTAAGTCACTGCTAATTATCAAAACAAAGCTCTTTTCTGGGCTCTAACTTCTCCCAGGAATACTCTGCAAGATGACAGTCTTTAGTTAATTCACAACTAGAACATGCTCTTGTTTCCAATGTGAAAATTTTGCTGCTTTCCCAGACACAGCCAGAGAGCTGAGCTCTCCCCTTTGAATTCCTTTTTGCACCTGAGCCCTGTTTGACACAGGAAAGGCACATCCCACATGGATTTCTACCAGCAAACATCACTGGAAGCAGGTACTTCCCTGCCATTTACGTCTTGAGAAGCACCATCAGACAACCCTTAAAATCTTGGTATTCAATAACATTTCTGAAATGCTGAATGTTTCTGATTATGTTGAATGAATTTTCAGAAACACCACCACACTTTTACCCCAGATTCTTATTCCAGGAACAGCCAAATGGTAGAAAAACACAAAGATTGAGATGGGTGTAGGAGATGTTTTCCATGAGTTTGGAGCACACGTTTAAACTGCTTGTAAACAACAGGTGAAAACAACAGACCCCTAACTACAGTCCTAAGGTAGCTAAATGAGGCAGATTGAAAGTGAGGGCTTCAGACACATTTAATGAGTGAATGTTGATGCTTCCAGACCTACAGGCCAGATGGTCCTATTTCTACAAAGCCCAAGGATGGAAAAAAGTAAAACCCTCCAGGTGTCTACCGTACATTTCAATCTGTGATAATAGTCAAGAAATGACAAGTCTGATAA
>WAAG01020710.1:0-15471 GCA_013390105.1 Tichodroma muraria
GTCTTAGAACAACAAAGTGCATTATGATACCCCACATAAAAAAGAAACAAAATGAAGGAAGAAAGCTGTTCCATATAAAGCCTTTAGATCCCAATAGTATAGAAAATTGGTTAATAATTAGCTACTTTATATGACATCTAAATTATGTTTGATTCCTTATGAAGAACAGAAGATGCTTCAGCTTTCTTTTTTTTTATATATAGACAATTTGTTAGAAGTTACTCTGTAATGGAAGAAGACCAAAGGTACTTTCTGATGCATTTTAGAGAAGGGTTGCAGCACTGTCATAGTGAAATGGCTGATTTAAGCCTAGATTACAAAATCCCTTTTAAAACCAGGTATTTTTCAGCTGTAAATTTATAAATGCTGCTTTCTGTTCAATCCCTTCTTCATAGTACAAGACAAGGCAATCTGCTTGCAAAATGCTGGACCTATAGTAGAAGATCAATTACTTTTTACATATGTTCCTCTCAGTCTTATCAGGTTCTAAGATTCATCATTGTTCTGAGTGAGAGACCAGATATAAAAGTGAACTCTTGATAACAATTATGAATAGCATAAAGTAGATGATAAACTTGTTATGTCATTTATATGTTCAAAATAGAAAAGTTTTTAAGGAAATTATTTATTGTTAACATAATGGGTGAAACTAAAAGGAATTCTCATTTGACTTTCAATATAAAAAAAAGAGAAAAGATTTAATGAATGAAAATAATGAAAAATGACTGGAAATTAGGTACCAAAATTAGTGTCATTAGTGATATAGGAGAGGGAAGGAAGTATTTTAATGTTTGAATGGGTAGTGAGTTATGGATGATCTTTAGAAGGTCCAAAAGAAACCTACAGTTGCGGGAAGAAGAGGAGTGTCAAGGAAGTAATAGGAAGTAACAGGAAGAAGGAAATAATAATAAGAGGAGTTTCAAGGAAAATGGATATTTAATGCTAGGGGCTGGGGAAGGTGGCTTATCATAATTATTTTTTTAATTAGAAAANGGCTTATCATAATTATTTTTTTAATGAGAAAACAGTGTTTGGAAAGGAGATTGTAGTATCCAACACAGAATATGAAAAAATATCCAAGTACTTTTCTATTGATTTAGCTTAATATGTATTTAGGAGAACAGTGTGTGTTGAAAGGGAAAGAAAGAAGAGAAGAAATGAGTTTTGAGAATCTGTCATTGATACAAAATCACATAGAATCAGAATTGTTAAAAATGGAGGACATTTGTGGGGGTCATCCGAACCCCTATTCACAGACAGGTCAAGAAGAGCAGGTTGCCCAGCAGCATACCTAGTCAGGTTCTGAATATCTCCAAGCATGGGGATATTGCAATCTCTCTGGGCAGCCAGCACCAGTGTTTGACCAACCTTGCTGTAAAAAAAGCTTTTTCTTATGCTTAAGTAAAACTTTTCATCTTTCAGTCTGTACCCACTGTCCTGTAGTCAGATACTACTGCAAAGTCTGTTTACTTTGCTCACTCCATCAGGAACTTATACACACTGGTAAGATCCCCCTGAGCCTTCACATCTCCACACGCAGCAGTTATTGTGGCTTCTCCTTAAAATCCAACCAATATATGCACCAAGGCCTTCCTTCTCTTTGTGACCTTGCTCCAGTAAGCCCACAATAGTTGGACTCAGTTGGACTGAGGAGCCCAGAACTGGACACAACATCTAATATGGACTGCAATGCACAAAACTATTGTCTTGCTAACTGTTTTGATGAGCTTACCTTGCTTCTGCTAAGAATCATGATAACTTTGTTGAATAACACAAAAAGAATGCAGCTGAAGTCTGGAGGACAATGTATTTCACTGTTAACTCATCTGTCATGTCAGACAGGCATTAAGGATATGATCCCACATTTTTTTTTTAATGAGTTCTAAAATCTGATGAAATACACTAGGATTTAAAATGAACTATTGAAATCCAGAATTATATTCAAATAGATTATTTAAGTTCAGCCAGCTTTCTCCTTGAATCGATTGTTATTGTCTTGTTCTGATCTTGTTCAGTTTGTAAATAAAAAGTAGAGTAAGCCACTTGGTGAGCTTGTAGTGTATCACCAGGGAAATAAAGTAAAATAAAAGAGAAGAGTTCTACCTATTTAGACAAAGCTCTTAATTACCCAGGATGTTAATGGAAATGTATTTCTTTTGTGAAATCTTCAATTTAAGTCAGAGGTAATAAAATATCTTTTCCTTTATGTTTACCATTCCTTTTCCTTTATGTTTAGCATCCTTTCTCAATTATATTATCAGAATCTTTACACTTTGAAGAGTTTTTGGAAAAGCCTTTATAATACAAAAATCTTGAAGGAAGGACAAAAAAATGTTCTTCTCTGTTTTTCTAACTTCAATGTGACTTAATGATTCTTTGTCAGTCTTTCTAAGCAACTGTTTTGCTCAGATCTATCCATATGTTGAAAGTGTTTGTCTGACAGCAGCAATGTTCTTAAAAGCTACAAATGAAAAAAAAACATTACACTGAAATTTGTTATGTTATTTTGCCATATATCTCTCAGGGCATATGTGTCTTGAGAAGTTGTTAGTTTTTTTGGTTTCATATTGATGACAATATTTCAAAACCAGTACATTACCACAGAAAATTTTACTTTTCCATTTGAAGAGACTCTTTCACAATTTTGACATGTTTTATTCTTTAAATATGGTGCCCCCTCTCTCTTGTTTTCCACAGAATCTGCCACTGACTGGCCTTATAGACTGAGTAGGCTTACCTGTTAAATTAATCTTTAGTTTGGAACCTGATTTTTACAACCCCATTAACATATTCCTTTTAGTTTTTTGAACCACAGTTTTGTGAAACACTGAAAAACCACCACTTGTGCTACACTAACTTCTATATGTCTGAGACAATTTATTTGTCTTTTGAGAGAAAGTACATAAGTGCAATTTTTGGACCTTTTTAGCTGAGGAGACATATTTCTTCATCTATTCCATATGTTACACATGCAGTATAAAAAGGAAGCATCTCAGCTTCCATAATTTATTTTTACCACCACAGCTGGGTCACAGTGATATTTTCTGTGGCTCACGTTGAGTTTGTGGTCAAGCTAAGGCATCTCCTCAAGGTGCCTTTTGTCAGACATCCACCATTCTCTCTTAGATGGAAGCAGTTTTAGCCCCTCCACTTTTCTTGTCATAATTTCCTTGTACACAGGCATTGGAGAATGATGTTTGAAGATTCCCAAAGCATTTTTTCCTGTTCTCAAGGTTAATGTGCTATAAAAGAGGCATAACATATACTTCCCTTTCAGTTCTCCTCAGACAGCTGGCTGAATCAAGCCATTTTCCTGTGTCTTCTGTTGTGTAAAACTTTCATATTTATTTCTTCGCTACAGAGACATCTTTCCACATCTTGAATATTTTATCAGAACAGTTTGTCATTGCTGACAGTATAGACATCTGGGATGAGATTTGTATAGACATCCACTGCTGTTTAAAATCCTCTGGTTTATGCTACCTGAATTCCGGCTGCTGCTCCAGAGTGGCATGAGACTCCAGAAGTCATGCAGCCCACCAGCTCTGCGGCTCAGATTCCATAGGCATCTGAAAGTGCAGTAGGCACAGTGATTAGGCAGCTGAAACCTATGTTTGTGGTTGTAGGCAACTTCTGGAATTTCTTCAGAGATCTTCTGAGCCAGAACAACCCGTTACAAACATTGTACACTTTCAAAGTCCTCTTTGCCTCTTATTGTGGTATTTTTGTCTCCCATAGATGGATTCCAGATTACTGCAAGTCCACCAGATGAGTAGATCAAAACGACCTTATTCTGGAGGAAGTTTCTAGAACTGATTTTACAGGAAGTATGTTGTACAACTGTTACTTGCTGGATATGGAAAGATCAAACTTGGAGTCCCATTCTGTATTTTAGAAACCTGTATGATTTTCAAAACAATGTCTTCTTAAGAGAAATTAGTTTACATTCAGGACTTTCAAGAGGCTTATTCTCATCATGGTTCTGTCAGATGTTTCCCTTTAACGCTCTACACTGAAAGAGAGCTTGGGAGTTAAAGCAAGCACTGGCAGTCCTCACAAAGTATACCACAGCTCTTTAATTCCATGTTGCAGCCATTAGAACCAAAAGAAACTTTCCCTTCCTTTGAGGACAGTGATTTTTTTAGAAGTTTTACAATGTGAACTGGTTTCAACACTGAGATCTCTGCTCTTTTCATACCATGGCTTTGATATGAAAAGATTTTTGATGGCTCAAATATTATTCCATATGAAAAGATATTTGATGGCTCTGAGAGCTGAAAGAAGATGGATCTTCTGTAACTAGATGCATCCTTACCAACGACGGCATTCAATCTAAATAGTCAAGGTTCATAGCATTTCTTATGACACAGTGGTTAACTTGTCTGCCTGTCATGCTGTATTATTTATTGAATCTGGACTTCTTTATTACTCAGAATTAATCTGATGGTTATTTTACTCAGCTTCCTCATTTTATAAGGTTTTTTTTTTGTGGTCTCACATTCTGCAACTGGTAGGCTTATGAAAATATTACAAGACTTTTCACCCTAGATAAAAAATCTGGTGCCATTGATACGTGGAAAAATCAACTCCACAACTTGCAAGAGTCGTAAAAGTTCAGTATGCTTTATTCAGCGCTGAAAGGCGCACAGGGATCGCTCCCAAAGACGTGTACGCCTTTCGTGCCACTTGCAATTTCTTCTATCCCCATATGCACATGAATTTCACAATCCCTTCATGCATATTCATTCCCCAGCTCCGCCCAGCGCCGTTTCTTACGCAAATCGCCGTGTGAGTCCTGCGCCTGTGCCCACTGGTGGTCGCGCCGTGGTCGCTGCTGATGAAGGCAGGTAGTCTTCATCGAGGCTGAACATTTCACCTCAGCTCTTCACGCATGCTCCCTGAGCCATCTGGTCTCAGTCCAAGAGGTTGGCTCTATCTGGTTATCAGGTCTCAGGAGTCTCTACTATCCTGAGGCCTTGTAAGTCCAGTGCACTGCACCTGCATTTCTATAAACCATTTCCCTTTATCATGCTTACTTCCACACTTCTAAGTTGTTTCCCCACACGTACACCTTGTCCACTGTGAGAACTGTGTACGCATCTCACCATTTACAGGCCCAGCACAAGTGATTTTAGGCAATAAGCATAGTTGGGCTTTTAACAAAGTCTCTAATACAATTTCTAATTCTAACCCCTTGTCTCACCATAGTTAGACTTAAATTGAATGCTAATTTTCTTAATGGAAATACCCTAGATGATGTTTTCCTTCTGGTTGAAAAGGAATTTAAGAATTTTGTTATTTTCTCTGTTTAGTATACTGCCTTCTTTCTATTTCTCATCTCACATACTATATCACTGACATTAATTTTATCAAAAGGTTCCTGTCTTTGATTGCAATTTAACTTTTGTTGTTCTTTGTTGCCATTTTAAACATTATTTTTTCTAATTTGTGGTGAATGACTGTTTCTGTGTCTTAGAATCTACTGTAATTAACACTCATGATGAAGCCGTGCTACTGTGTATTGTTGACTAGTCTGAACTGATTTCATTATGAAAATATACCTGCAGCATTGGGTAGATACAATTTGTGGATAGCATTTTCAAAATGCATGTTGTTTTTTCATGTTGAGTTTTGGTCATGGTGGGAAGAAAACAAAAGTATCAATATTTTCTATGTGTATTGCAGGACTGTTTAAATTACATCGGGCAAAATGTCCCTTTTTCTTTTAGCCTCCCTTATTTTTTCAGCTTACTTTTAACTTTTATGCTTCACACACAGTTCCTCAAATATTATTTTTAATGACTAATTACCAAAAGAGCATGGCTTCTGATTGCTCATTTAAATTAACTAATGAGCATGAAAGACTTCATTTAGCTTCCATACAGGAAAAGATGTTTTCAGTTGGTATGTTCTTATCAAACTTCCTCTCAGTAATACATAGGTGACAAATTTAAGTGTCAGAAGAATAGATGTTAGGGTGTACTACTTTGTAATGAGTGCAATGTTGTAATGTAAAGAAATAAGCACAGATACAACAGCACAAGCGACAGAACAAGAACAATAGTACAAGTTCTGAGCAAGTGACAGAGCAATTTATATTTACTATTTTTACAATCTGTAATTGAAATTCACTAGTTGTTGACATGGACAGCAAAAGAGTCTACAATTTACTTTAATGTTTAAATCCATCTTAAAATGGGCATCCTTGGGAATTACCATGCTAAACACCAATTCTTTTTTCTGTTGGAATGGTTTCATATTATAGCAGTTGACTGTATATTTAGGCTATTTCTGGTCATCAGCATGACTCTTTTTTCTTTACACCTTACCTTGGTTATCTTAGCAATGTTATATTCTAGAAATTATTTGAGACATCATTATGACACCATATTACAGTCTAGTTTTAGTCTTCATTAGTTTAACACTAAGCTTTTCTTTGAAATTTTTGTACAGTATTAGAACTCACAAAATAATAAAGTCTTTGGGTTCTGATATTGTGTTTATGAGTAATATACATGCATTTTATTAGATGATGAAGGCCTTGGTTACTTCCTCAGAGGGTAATTATGTAATCAGTACTGTAAGCATATCTCCAGCTTAAAAAAATCAGTTAAATGATAAATTAAGGTAATTATAATAAGAAATATGCATGCAGAGTGAATCATATTTTCACGTTGCTCACTTAATGATGCGTAATTTCAATACCACCAAACAGAAAAGGTCCCACTTTCATATGTTTGGTAACTTAGGAGGTGGAATTGTCTCAGCATCTTGTGGTACTAACATTTAGACTCTGTCTGATCTAAAAAAATGTGCTGATTCGTTCATGAATCTGAGTGTAATGCTGAGCTTAAATGTAGCAGATAAATGAATAATCTGCTTTCTGCTGGTTTTGAAATTCTTTTAGCAATTCTTGGAGCTGTTTGGATTTTACACAAATACTGTAATTGGGCATCAGTAATGTTAAATTTTAGCCTATGTGAAAGTGCTTATCATTTTGAATGGTCTGAACTGAATTGCTATCCATCACAGAATAGGGAATCACAGATATAATATGTTTAGCAAAAGATAAGCTGGTATGTTCTGTTCTAGGCAAGGTTTCTGAATGACTGTGGAGAAACTACTGTTTAGGTATTTTACTGATCTGGCCAGATACATGGATAGTTGTTTAAATGCTAGATTTTTAATGAAAGTACTCAATATTTAGTCCGGTTGAAGATAAAGTATAATGTTTCTGTCCACAACTACACAAATATTACTTTCTTTAGAATCCTAAATTTGAAAACAATTTGCTAGGGTGAAGCCATAGTGAAGCAACTTACCCTTGCCAAAATGCCTATTTTTCTTACCTATGTTAAATCTAATTTCAGTCACATATTTTTTCAATATGATTTTTTCATATTACATAATTCATTCATATTTACATAGTACGCGTGAAGAGAACCAGTCACATGCTAGTCCAGTAAAACTTCCCATCCGATCTGCAAATTTCGGTGTTATACACCACCATGTTTAAGACTTTTCTACAGTTGTTTCCTCATGTATTTTCTGTATACTGAGCAGGCATATTTATTAAACAAAACCTTTTTATTCCTCCAAAATATATGAACCATCTGATACTCTTTAGTAAGATGAAGCATGAATGTAGCCCAGGTAGGCCTTCTTCTGAAGAACATGAGATTATTGTAGTGGTTCAAATCACTACTTCTGAATCTTAGATTTTCTTGAACTAAGCATATGAAAGTCTTCAGTCAGGACGTGTTTTGGCTTAAGCAGAAACATTTATGAAAATGCTGTTGGAAGGAACATTGCACTGTACTGGATTTTCATATCTATTATTAAAAATATTTTATTAGAAACATAATTGTTTAATTCTCAAAGCACATAATTCTTTAAGTTCTTTCTCTATGTAAAACAAAACTTTCAAGAAGAGACTTAATATTTAAGCAGAAGCAAGTGGGAATACATTCAGCTGCTGACTGATGCTGACAAGTGCTGCTGGTTCTCTTCTGCCATATAAAACCATGGGATAAAAATAATTTTTGTGAAATAATCAAGCTCCATTTTAAGAAATAGCTTTTACGCTGCTCCTTTGATTCCAGACTTTTAATAATTTAGTGTTTAATAACATGATTTTGAGCTTACATTTTGTCATGGATACACTGGTATACAATTGTTTTGGTGACAGTACTTACTATCTTTTTGTTTTAACAATATTTTTCATCATTATTTTATGGTTTGGCTCCTTATTTCTTATTTTATTAAAAATTTTTAAAAAAATTTGTAATGGATCAATTGATCAAACTTAATAGTACTGCCAAACTGGAATATGAATCCATCAAAATATGCCAAATATTTTTAAAAGTTGATTTTGTAACCACAGAGATCACTTTTTGGAGTTATTAAACAGTTCCTTGACATAATTTAAATCTAAAACAATCCTCCACAGATTTCAGTGTCCTGCTGTGCACTCAATTAATGCATTTCATTTTCAATTCATATTACTGTGGGGGTGGAGAGTATTACAGTCGTAAGATGGAGAACTAAATGCTAAGTCTTCTGTAAAGAGTCAGCCTTTGTCTTTGTTCTGAAGGACAAGACAATTAAGTATGTGATACAAGCTCACTTCTTATGTCTTTTGGTACAATTGCTGTATCAATTTAATAATATACTGATACAAACTGATATATAATTTCCATTTGAAAAGATCTGTTCTTTGCTAGTGTTGATATTTGTCTTAGTCAAATATTGTTGGGGTGAATATTTGTCATAAAATGGGCAATAAACAAATGTTTTAGGTGTTACAGTGATAAGAAACAGGATTTTCACAAATCCTCTTGTTCTCCTTTTAGGTTCATGAGACAAATTCAAGGGCATATGACTATGAAACAGTGGTGTCTAAGAATTAGTAGGCAAATGGATCCTGTCTTGCTCTGATTATCTTTTCTGAGGACTGGGAAAATAGCTCAGTTTATTATACTATGATTTGAGGGGTGGATATCATGATGTGTGAAAACAGACTGTGACAATGGTGTTTGTTCAGCCTTAAAAAATTATGGCTTAGAGGTAAAACCATTGCTTTTCAATTACTGGATAAGGGTAAGATTGAAGATATGTCCTGGTTGTTGGTAGAGATACCTGACTAAAAGAGAAGAGACAACAGACAAAAATTGCAATATTAGCAATTTTTATAAGATGTTAAGACTTTTTTTTAATCTTAATAAGACGGCCAAAATTTACATTAGAAGAGGTTCAGATTAGATATCAGGGAATATTTCTTCACTGAAGGGGTGATCAGGAATTGGAATAAGCTGTCCAGGGAACTGGTGGAGTCGATGACACTGGAAGTGTTCAAAAAACGTGTGGATGTGGCACTTGGGAATATGTTTTGTTGGTTAACATCATCATGCTAGGTTAACAATTGAACTAGATGTCCTTAGAGGTATTTTCCAAAATAATGCTTCTATGATTACATTCTCAATTACAAAATAATAGAAGATGATAAAGAATGACCTGGTTTTGTTTCAGCATTTAGAGAATCCAACATATCTTTTGCTTGAAGGGATGCATTCTAAAGGAAATAGCAGAGATTGCCTTTTGCAAGAATGTAATTTCAGTGAAGAGGCACCTTAGCACCTCATCAGGATCTATCTGTGGTGGATTTCTCATGAATACCGTAATTTCTGAGACAGTGAAGGGAGAGGTCCAATATTGGTGATAGCATTGGCGGGGCATTTATCTTTTGTAAGTATTGGGGTGGAATAGGCCTGGAATTCGCCAGTGAAGCCTTTGAAAGCTTGTTAATGTGAGATGAGAGAAGGCAGAGCAATTTATGCATTATCAGGATAATGTCACATTATCCTGATTAATTTGTGGTGCAAGTGTCAAAACACCAGATAATTATTATTTTTTCCTAGAACACTGACCTTTTAGGGTACACAAAAGAGTTCAGATTATTCAGAAACTGTTAGTATCTCATAGAAGAGAGACAGAAAAATGAACCCAACTACTTGTTTATATGAATCAGAGTTTACAAACAACCTTAACTAGCTGCAGCAGCTAACAATTACAAACCACTTTCCCTCTTCTTCTGAGAGGAACCAAACAAACATTGGCTATAACAAAATTTGCATCTAGGAGTTAGTATGAAAATAAGTCAGCTGAAATTTTTGGTAAACTTGCTTGAGTTTAAAAAATAGTCCAGGAGAACAGAGAGACACCTACTTCTGTAGTTTCTATCCTTGCTGTCATATTGCATACCCATGCTGGAGATCTACACATACACTCGTGATGGGAGCTAAAACAGATTTGGAGACAGACTGAAGGCTCCACTTTCACAAGCTGTGATTTGGCCTGCCAACAGTGATAGATCCAGTTTGGGAGTCCAAATGAAGAAAAATATGTAATACCAGTCAAACAGGAATGAATCTAATAAAGACTTATTAAAGATCAGATTTAAAGATCAGATCTTAATGATCAGGTTTCTTGGATCAGAGAGGGCTGCACTTAATTGTGGTTTTGGTAGGTCATTACAGAGGAGCTTTGAAGCTGGTCAATCCAGTTGTTTTTCAAAAGCATTTCGTTTAGATATTGTATTTCCTATTGATATAGTCTATTATAATAGTTTCTGAAAAGATCAAGACTCACGATTATGATATATAGATGAACACACATTCTGACTTACCAATACCTTTCTGTTTGAAATCTTTTTTGAGGCAGTATTTTTATTTTATGAAGAGCAACATGCTTTTACCTTTTGCAATATTATTTTTATTACCTGCATGAGGTGTCATTGCTTCTAGAGTGTGATTTGGCACAATATTGTGACTGATTTCACAGTTACTGAGAGCAGATATCTTTGTGGGTTGGCATATGTTTTACCTTTATAGTTTGATTGCATTTTTAATTTGATGTGTTTGGCATTTTTGCTTAGCCAACTAAACTTTCCATTTATGAGTAATCATTCTTTTTAGGTCTCCTAATATCTTTTTCTTTGGAAAGTCAAGTTTGTTTTTACAGTACTCTTTTCTCTATATTGTAGCTGGCCATATTGCAAATAGCGGATCTTCTAACAAATACTTTTCTAACTTTGTTAACTGTTTGAATTCATTGAAAAATTACAAACTAGATTCATTTATCTATGAATCTTCCCAGTCTTTCTTAATGTACACCAATCAGCAATTCATGTTGCTAACACAATATCATATGTTCTTCCTAGAACAGCTTCCCAAAAAATTTGAGTTTCACAGAAAATATGAGAACTAAAAAAATTAGACACAGATACCTGTGGTATAAAATATGGACTGCACAAACATAATTACCTATTTGTTGGTGGTTACTTGAATAACTAAAAAACATTATGATTTACATTGCTTTGAGTTAGATCTAAAACAGCTTATAGGATAATTGTATTCCTATGGGTTTAGAACAAATGCATAAATAACCTGATTTTTATTATAAAAGTATTTTATTTGAATGTGTTAAGTATCATTTGAGTGTATTTTAAAACTGATGTCTAGTTGATGAGTTCGTGAAGTGAATTCACATAATTATTGAATATTAGTAATTCAAAGCAGTTTTCTCCGTAACACTTCAGCCTCTTGTACATAAGGAATGTGAATTTGGACAAGACTTATGGCAGGCAGAAATGACTACCACTTGGAAGTCCTTCAGGGTTCTAAATCAAGTGACTTGATGGTTTCACACCATTTGCCAGTGTCTAAATGCTTTATGAAAATGTTTCACAGCAGTGTCTAAGTACTTCAGAAGACACCCTGCTGATTTAATCGGAATTTCTATGATTTCTTCAAAATTTGACTGTAAAAGGCAGCAGTTTCATCATGATAACATGTATTATATTATCACTACTTGGGTAAAATAATGCTGGTTGTTTTGTGGGAGAATTTTTACTTAAAAAATTACGGTACGTGGAAAAAGATGAGACGAAATGTGTACAGCTGTCTATAGTAACTGTATCAACTTTACAATACTCAAGCATAATTCAGATTTAAATGTGTAGGATTTAGGGTTCTAATTGGAGGTCTATATTTTTTAACTTTATAAACCAATCACTTAGAAGTTACTTGGTATATGCCACTTTCAGGAGGCAATAGCTCATATAGGAGGGAAACCATTAAAATGCATCTAAAATGTAAGGTCCATGTTAATATAATACCTTATGATGTTATAAATATTTTCACCTGGCTGAATCTCTTCAGTGGGCGGAAGGAAGTCTTTATTAACATTGTTACTTCTATTTAAAATTAGTAAAAAAATGAATGGGCCTTCATTATAACACTTGTCATTCAAAATTATCAAATTAGAATCATAGAACAGTTTCGGTTGGAAGCGACCTTAAAGATTGTCTAGTTTCTGCGACCCTGACATGGGCAGGGTCATCTTCCACTAGGCCAGGTTGCTCAGCTCCATCCATTCTGACCTTGAGTACTTTCAGGGATGGAGAGTCCACAGCCTCTCTTGGCAACCTTTTCCAGTGCCTCACTACCCTCACAGTAAAGAATTTCTTCCTCATATCTAATCTAAATCCCTCCTTCAGTTAAAGGCCATTCCCCCTTGTTCTATCACTACAGACTCCTGTGAAAAGTCCCTCTCCAGCTCTCTTGTAGTTTCTTTAGGTATTGGAAAGTGATCTAAATTTTTCCCAAAGCCTTCCCCTCTCTAGGCAGAGCAGCCCCAATTCTCTCAGCCCGCATTCTTACAAGAGGTGCTCTAGCCCTGTGATCAACTCTCCTCTGGATTCACTCTAGCAGGTCCTGTCCTGTGCTGGGGAGCCCAGAGCTGGATGCAGCACTGCAGGTGGGGCTTCAACCAGAGCGGAGCAGAGGGGCAGAACCCCCTCCCTCATCCTGCTGCCCACGGGGCTTTGGATGCAGCCCAGGATACAGCTGGCCTTCTGGGCTGCAAGCATGTGTTGCCAGGTCATGTTGAGTTTTTGTCCACAAACACTCCCAAGTCTTTCTCCCCTGGGCTAGTCTTGATGCATTCTACAATTACTTATAATTAATAAAAGAGGAGAGTGTTCCAGAAATTACTTAAAATTTTCCAGAAATTACTTATAATTTTAATTTTAATTATTTATAGTTTCCCTTTTAGGATTATTATATGTAATTTCCAGAGGACTTCAGTTAAAAAAGCTGAGAGGTAGTTAAAAAATGAATTTTAAATATACATTTTAAAGATGTAGCTAGGTGAAGAAGGCGATAGGGCGATAAGGAGATTTGGAGTCACACATGGTCTTCATAGAAGTATCATGAAAGTTCAATTTATTAAGCTCTTTTTGTCTTTTTAAGACAGGGTTTCTTTTATACATGATAGGCAAAATCACGTGACATTTCTCGGCTTGTTATTGGATATATCTTACTGTTCACGTGCCCTAAGTTATTATTTGATTGGTTATAGGTATATGCGTCAAGCTTGCTAAATCACAATATTGCAATACCATGATCGGCACATTCTAGCTAAAAAATATAACATAATGATCAGCACATCCTTGATCCTGTAATATCTTGATCAGTTCATCCTTGCTCTTGCAACATTGTAGTTATCTTGTTCAAATTCCTCTTCAGTAACTTTCCTGTTCCAACTGTATCTCTTTCAAGGGTAAAGCATTCTTGCTAATGTTAAAATATGTAGCATTCTACAAGCATTGTAAGACCTCTTTGTGTCCCTGATCTTCTAAAAACTTTTCCACAGCTAGGATATGTTTCAGGTATTTTATAAAAAAATACATTGTCAGAGCTATTGAATATTACAAAATTATCTGGTAACATAATGAATCTGTCATAATTTCTGCTTGAATTCAGATTATCTGGATTTAATTATTTGCATTTTAAGTAAATAAAATGCAGACAGTTATGAAAATATATGTGTATGTTTTAAATCTGAAATTAACTGAGTGTATTTTTCATATTGTTTTTGCATTTGTCCTCATCACCAAATTCTGAGTGCTTAGTTTTCTCATGTTGGATTTATTACTTCTCTGATCTGCACTAGAAAAGTAAGTGATTTAATATTTGTGTTTAGAAGATGAGAAAAAAATTATTTCATTCATTGGGGATATTTCAGGCTAAAGGAAAAGACTATTCAACTTCTAAATTTCTTGTTAAGCTTGTAAGGAAGTCATGGGTAAAATATACCTACTACAAAGTTTCTAGATTCCTGGTCTCCTGATTTCCTACAGATATCATGAGATTTGTAGAAAAGACTTCTGGCATAAACTCAGATTTAGACATTAAGATGAAAATCAAGAAATCAAATCTATTTGGGAGCCCACATATTGGAATTAAATTAAAAATTATTTATTATAATTTCTTTGCTCATTTTGAAGAGTTACACTTGGCATGCTGCATCTAAATAGCAGATGCATGTGTGTCTTGATCAGCTGGGTGTCCTCTAAACAGAGCCTGTTCAGTCCCCTTTCATAAGGCAACCAGGGCACGGTGCACGTCTATTTTTCATATTATGTGTGTCTGGATCATACGGTGGCATGGAGCTGGGACATGGCCACTGAACTCATCTGGACCTGGATTAGAAGGTGTAACTCACACCTAAGTCAGAGCATTAACTATTGACTGCAGCAATGGCACTGAAGAGGCTGCTGCCTCGAGCCTGCTCCTGTTGCTGGTTTGTGCTCCTGAACTAGTCACCTTCTAACCCTACTGGCTGAGTCTTTTCATTCAGAGTAGGCTCAATTAAATGAATTAGACAGTTTTCATCACAGTTTTACTAGAACTGCTTTTTTTTTTTTTTGTAGTGCAGGACTACCCACTGCAATCAGTGCAATTACTGCTAGAGAAGGACCTGTAAGGAAATTTCTGGGCTTTGCATGATGGGACTTACAACAGCTGACACATCATGGAATGTTACATAAACCAGCTAGAGAATGCTGATAAAAGGAATATATTGGAAATATTGTCACTTTTTTAGAGTAAAGCACTGACATGAAACCTTGAAATAGTCACCTCTGAGAAATGGAGATTCATGGTGTAATACTTTCTTCAGAGTCTGTGTCCCATTACCATTTGGGTACAGGCAGATGGACCACTCTCCTGTTTTAGAAAACACAAAGAAAGAGCTCAGAGAGGAGAGAAATATTTTCATAAACTATTTAGCTCTCTTAAAGCCTTAACTGAAAAATGGGTGCTCTGAGTTCCTAATCTTTTCTTAGCTTAATTGGTTTCAAACCCACAGGATGCACTTCAGTGAAGAGTGATGAGGCCATAGAATCCCTGAACCTGAGACCCATCTATCTTTCTCTCACCTGGGGAGAGCTGTCATGGAGGGAGCTTGTTGCCTTTTTCCCAACCTGGAAATGAAACTCGAGGTAATTTTAGTAAGGAGTTAATACAAAAAGGGATTTTTATATGAAGGCCTCCAGAGGCAGTTATGGAAAGATGTCCACAAAAGCCCACCCCTCCCCCACGCAGGGGTGAATACATTTTATAGGTTTTA
>WAAG01020711.1:0-11198 GCA_013390105.1 Tichodroma muraria
GAAACGAGCCTGTGCAACAAAACAGAAGTCCGTGAACTGGAAAGTACAAGTTACAGTGACAATGGTGTGAAGGTTACAGTGGCAGTTACTCAGACTTTGCCCACTTTTTAATGCCATCTTCTTTATTTAGACATTTTGTAAAATTCTGGTTCTTCCCTTTTCTTCTGTCACTTCTTGGTCCTCGTACATCAGATCAGCTGTCCTAGGCACTCGGGTATCTCGTCACACCGAAACTCAACTAACTGCCCCCGGTTCGCAGGTCAGCTTCATTCACCGGGGTGCCTCAATGAATCAGTTCCTTCTTCATCATCTTTAGCTTCCCTCCTCGATTCATATTCCTATGCTGCTTGTCAGGAGACTTCATCTGCTTCCTTCCCAGGAAGGAAGATTTTAGATTGACTCTATCCCCAGGTTAGGTCTTTTTTTCAGAACTGAGGTGGTTCGTGCCTTATTCTTGAGCCTTCTGTAGCCAATTCAATAAACTGTATTACCTAACTGAGAACTGGGTCTCACAAATTTTCCCACTGAAAGGTCTTGAAGAGGGTTGAAACATTTCCCCAAGTACAGATAGCAGTGACACTGCTTCCACTTGAAATCTTAGAGAGTTGCAGAAAGCAAAGATCAAAAATAATGTATAGTACTGTTGAGCAGCCCCGCTAATAATACATTTGATCATCTCTCTCAATTTCTGATTATCATTTTGATTGTTTTTTAATAGCAAAAGCCACAGGATACATCTTGCAGGGAAGGCTTTTGATAAGCACAAATGAGGGTAAACTTGTCTGACTTTCCTTGACATCCTGTATGCTATAAGCGTTTGACTGCTGGTCACATCTTTGCCAAAATTTTCTCTACATCTTTAAATATATTGATATAAAGCAAAGTGAAACAACTCCTATCTTGAACTATAGTTACTAAAATATTATAAAAATGCTTTTAAATGTACTAAATGTACTTTGTTATACTTGTCTTCATAGAATCATTTTGGTTGGAAAAGACCTCTAAGATCATCGAATCCAACCATTAACCCAGCACTGCCAAGTTCACCACTAAGCCATGTCCCTAAGGGCCATATCTAGAGTTTTAATAAATGACAAGTAATCAGTTTAAAAGCAGTGCAGAAGACAAAGGGAGAAGTAGAACATAGCAGCAGTTTTGATATGTTGTCTTTGTAATAATAATTTTTTTAAGATGAGTTGATTGCAACTTTTAACTGAAGCTAGAGGAATTAGGTATTTTGCTCTTCTACAAATAATGCCAAATGTAAGAGATCTCAGGAGAGCTGGAGAACCTAAAAAGTACTTTATAAGTAGTGACTTAATCATCTCAGGAGCTGGTATGCAAAAAGGAAATTACTTTTCAAATTACTTTTCCAGGATTGTGTTCTTAAATATTTAAATATAGGTGCACATGAGGAACACGGTGTATGTAAATAATCCCGGTCGCTTTAGTAAGTGATACATTTATACAGATGCTCAGGAAAAAATGGATGTCAGATCTGGACATGAAAATGCTGTTTTATGGTACAAACAGTAGGAGTGAGGATTAAGTTTCTGCTGAGGATCAAGGAGACCTTCCCAATGTTTTTTGACAGGCCTTGCATTGATGTGTGCCACAGCTGTATTTCCAGCTCCAGCACTGTCACTATTGCTTTCCTCACGCAGAGTTTCCATCCTGAACGCTGCCACTACGCTGTCATAGCCATAGTGCTGGTACCACAGGGAAATTGGGTTCTGGAAGTCTCTAGTGGTTTCTTGGAGAAATGGCTGACAAGCTGACAGGAGAGCAGGGCACTGGTGTGGCAGGAAGAGGCAGGGTTTATTTGGGATATCATGGCAGAAGTCTGCAAAGAGAAAGTATTTGTAATAAGGTGATTATAAAGAATTCTCTGAACAAAGCTCTAAAAGTGGTTTTAGCTTGGGATCAATGTTTTTAGTGGATCTGCACTTATCTGTTTGGGTTATATGGTATGCTATATTCACCTGGATTGTTTTTCTTTAAATATAAACTTTATTAACAACAAAGAACATTTTAAAGTTCTAGTGAATCTAGTCTCATTGTTGCATTTTGGAAGGGAAGTAGTAATGAGGTACATCAGCTCTGCTTTGGTTTGATAGGTCTTCTAAACAGCCACTATTAGTGTTGGCTGTAGGTGTTCCCTAATTGTTTTGGGGAAGTAGATTTTGTTCAGTAAATGTTTTAACATGCCTAAGTGAGAGGAAAGGAACACTATTCCCAAGTTAGAAATTTCTTCTGATGCAATTTACATAATAAAAGAAACTTGTAGTAGTATGAAATTTAATGGTTAGGGTTTGTGGGTTTTTAATCAGGAGTTATTTCTCAACTGCTGTGTTCTATTAAACCACATGAGCTCTGGTTTGTTCCTCTATGGGAAGAGGTGTATTTCAGTTACTAGGAGAGATCCCAGTGTGCTGGGAACTCTTAGAGAAGAAGGGAAAACAAATTGCAGCATTTAAAGCAGTGCAAGTATGAAAAAACGGAGGGTGTCTGGAGATATTTTACATCTGTATATCACCTCCTTTCCCAGCATCCACGAGGTTGCAATAATGCATTACAGACTCACAGTATCATAAATTGTGTATTGCTACCTCCATTTCATTGACAGGGGGCTGAGATACAGAAATACTCGTGGTTTTTCAATTCATTCAGTGAGCTAGCTTTAAAAATGGAAATATTGTTCCCCTTTTTTGAATCCTAATTGTGTTTCAAGTAAAAAATGTCTTTTACTCTCATAAAATAATATAATTAAAATATAATATTTTTCTTTGGTAATCCCCAGTAAAAGTTTTGATTTATTTTTTTTTATATCAGTCTCCAAATATGTTTGTTTACTTTGTTCTCTAGTGACAAATACATCACAACCTTTCCAGGGAATATGTTTCAGTGTCTCCCTGTGCTTATCACTAGAAAAGTTTGCTGCAATTTAAATCTATTGCTTCTTGTTCACAATGGGCAGGCAGAACAAATGACTCCTTTGCTTTGAAAACGGTGGCCCTTACTCCTCCTCAGTCTTCCCATCTGGAGATAGAACAGTTGCAGTTCTTTTGATCTTTCCTTAAGGGTAGGCTGTATTTTCTAACCCTCTGATCACGCTCTTTGCTCCCTGCTGCTCTTCCCAGTTAACAGCATTCTTGACACGTGCCCAAACCAAGGTGCTGCACTCAAGCCTGATGCCTTAGTAGTGATGAATGCAGCAGAAGGATTACTGCACTTGTGTCACAGAGCAATTCCCTGTTGCACACCAAAGATGTTTGCCTTTTACCCCCAAGAGTGCCTTGGCTGATTCACATTGCTTGGCCTGAGCTGGAGACCTGTTTTTCTGTGGAAAGGCTTTCCGACCACTCCGGTCCCAGCCTGGCCTCTGCGTGCCCGCCCTGCAGTTGTCACAAGACGTTTGGTTTGCTGTTTTAGAATCAGGCTGTCTTCGTCCTTTCTAGACTGGACATATAGAGCTAATGGGAACATAAAGCGCAGAGCCCTCCCAAGCCATCATTACCGCAGCCATCACCATGAGCCCACCCAAGCCATCACCGCATCTGCTTCCATACATTCTTCAAATGTAAGTTTTTTCTTGCCTGCACCACGTTGATCATTCTGGGATGTTTGTCACCATCCGAGGCTGGTGAAATATTTGATCTGGTTGCACTGTATTCACTTGTTTTCACAGCAGAGCATTCTCCGTGGTGTAGATACCTGTGCAGAGAGCAGCCCCTGTCCCTTGTTACTTTCACAAGGCCCTGGGAGCCGAGGCATTTTGATCTCCTCCTGTGTGTTGAGTGCCGTCAGTGACAGGGTCACCTTTGGCAGCGTTGCGTCTTTGACTGCTGTTTTCCTGGGCTGCGGTGACCGCAAAAGAAGAGAAAATAAGTATCTGCAGCGTCTGGCAGGTGATAAACAGCTGTTGCATTTTACTTTATTTTCCGTTTATCTTCGTAGCTTTCACTTGTTCTCGTCAAAACATTCCGTATGGAGTTTTGCTCACATGCAAGCTGATGCTCTCGCTGATGTGTGGCGTATCACGTCCCGCCTTGCCCGCCCGTTTCAGGGGCGTTGGTGCAGCCGCCCGCGCCGGACCTGCCCTCTCCCTGCCCGTTTGTGCCCGTTCATTTCCCCCGGGAAGNGCGGCGGCTCCCCCTGCTCGGGGACAGCCCCGGGCTGGCGCACGGTCTGTGGCGCCGCGGGAGCGCGCCCCGCTCCGGGGAGATCCACCCCGCAGCTTAGCTGCGGCTCCCGGCGTGTGTTCTTCCGGCCTCGTTTCCCCGGAGCCCGGGGTTCGGCGCCGTGCCGCTGGCTAAAGGGCATCCCGGGCTGGGCAGCGCCGGGGCGGGACGGGCGTGCCCGCCGCCGGCACACGGCGGGAGCGGTGCTCGCCTGCCCAGGGACAGCCTGCCCAGGGACAGCCTGCCCAGGGACAGCCTGCCCAGGGACAGCCTGCCCAGGGCCAGCCTGTGCAGGGACAGCCTGTCCAGGGCGAGCACCGCAGTTGGAAGCGCGGGGCTCGGCGCTCCCCGCCGTGCGCTCCCTCCGGGCGCAGGCAGCGCCTTTCAGCGGCAGCGCGGAGCGGAGCGAGTGATGGTGGAGCGGGAGCGGATCTGGAAAGGGCCTGCTGGTGGTCGGAGGGTGGAAAGGCTGGAACTTCAGTGCTCCTGCTCCGTGCTTTGAATGGTGTGCGGGGGGCGCGCCCATCCCGCAGGATTTAGTGCGAGTTAGTGCACCACTCCACTTAGTGCGAGTGCTCAAATAATCCAAAAGGCTAGATTCAGGAAGGAGATCAGAAATAAGGAGTCGCCGATGAGCCAGACTTGTAATGTCCGTGGTGTTGCTTCAAGTTCTCCATTAATTTCCTAACAGTCTTGTTAGTCAGACCATCAGTTTTGGGAAGAGGGCTCAGAGGCAGTAGGGCTGTACCTGTGTTAGGCAGTAGTGGGATGCAGTGGAAGTGGATCTGTACAGTGAATCCTGCTGGATGACCATGCTATGTGCTTTTCAGGATACTTCACTTTGTGCCATCTCTGGTCTGGACCAGTGGACTCAATGTCCAGTAGTGGCTGGAACACATCTTGCAGTTTAGCTTCATTTGAAATTAATCCAGCTTCAAACTTCTCTGTGGATTGAACCAGCCAGAATGAAACTATCAGGACAAATCTCTTCAAAAGCACACTCCACATACAAACTGAAATGGTAGTGCTAAGGCACTCTGTGCATATTTTTTTGTCATCTAGTCCTACAATGCTTACTCGCTTTTAGTACTGTGGATATAATTCATCTATTCCATGAAGTTTAGCAGGACTGCTGGCCCAATCCTTGCTAATCACCTGTGATCAGCTGGGATAGAACAAGTGCTTTCCAAGAACAGCATGGGCCTTTGTGGATTTTGGAATGCAGATAGCTGCATCTCGTCCCGAACATGAGATCAAGACCACATAGTGGTTATTTTAAGTGAAAAGAGTAAGATTTTTAGAGGACTCTATGTAAAATATGCTACCTTTTTTTCCCCCCTTTTATTCCTCCAACAACAGCTTAAAAAAAAAAAAAAGGCAGAAAGAAAGAAAGGTGCAAGCCTGCCTTTGAAAGTTCACAGAATCTCAGATCTATCCCTCTTCCTCATGCNAAGGCAGAAAGTAAGAAAGGTGCAAGCCTGCCTTTGAAAGTTCACAGAATCTCAGATCTATCCCTCTTCCTCATGCTGAGAAACATTATAACTACCTACAGAATCCACCTCAATTAAACAGTATCTGTACAATTTCCATTCAAAATCTGGAAATTTCAGTATGAGTACCCAGGTTGAACACATCTGAACCCTGTTATAAGTACAAACACAATGAGTGTTCACAGTTTTAATGTTTTCATCATAATTGTAAGCATATTCAAATAAAAGTAAGTTAAAACATGGGATCTGTTTTGATTTCTGAACAGCACTTGCATTCTGTGCTGGGGTAAAGGGTAAGTTCTTCTATAACATTTGCTTTTAACGGGGGGTGCTTACAGTTGTTGTTGGATTTTTGTATTTGAAACTGGAACTGGCCAGTGGAATTACCACTGAATCACAGAAAGCAGAGATGGAAAAGCCCAGTTATATCATCTAGCCTTTCTCCTTCCTGCTGTAGGATTATTGTGTACCAAACATTTCAGTGCTTTTTCCAGTGTAGTTTTAAAAGTCTTCAGGGATATGCCATGCCTCTTCCTTCAGACAAATACTCCACAACTTTCTGTACTTTACCATTATGAATCTTTTCCTGCAATTTGACCTAAATTTCTCCTTTCTTAAGTACATTCCTTTTGCTGGAGATTTATTACCTTGAAGCATTCTAAGTAATTCCAGTCACACTTTAGTATTGACATCTTTAACATGCTTGTTCTTAACTAATGCTTTGTCCTTTAATCAGAACAGAATCCAGGACTAGCCTGTGTCTACAGTCTTACACCACTTCTACTTTGGTCTGTAGGCTAATAAGGATTTTTGCACTATTTATTGCACTTCCACCTTAAGTTCATTTTCTTGAGAGAAACTTATAAGAGTGACTTTTTCATCGTTAACATGTCTGAAACTGGAGGTCTTTTCTGAAGGAAAATTGTAAAAATGCAGTCATTATGGTTATTATTTCTCAAAGAAGTACTGATAGAAATAAAAGGTTGTCTCTAATTATCAAGCAGTGGCACAGGTTGCCCAGAAAGGCTGTGGAGTCTCCATCTTTGGTGATAGTTAAAACTCAGCTCACCTCTGAGCTGGTGGCTTGGAGCAGGGCACTTGGAGCAGACAATCTCTAGAAGTATTTCCTGATCTCAGCTATTCTGTGATTCAGTTGGAAAAGGACGTATCTGGCACCAACTGTGCTAATTACATGACAGCGTACTCTGAGTTCTCACACTCTGCTGTTAGTGCTTTGTAACATCATGAGGTGTATGAGACTCTAAACATTTTTTTCATCTGTTAAGTCTGTTCATAGTTAGAAGCCTAAATTTCCTTTAGCAAGTCCTATAGCTAAGTCACTGAGAATCACAAATTGCTTAAAATGTGAAAGTCAGATGAGCTTGCTCCTTCTAACAGAAGATTAGAATTTTGAGGTCCATCCTTGAAGGTGGACAGATGGAAATTTGCATTCATCTTCAGGAATAATAATAAGGAATTGAGTTTCAGAAGTTATCAGAAATAGATTTGAAAAGGCAGAATAAAGAAGTAGCCAGTCCAGGTGTGTATCTGTGCCTGCACACCCTCCCCCGATACTTCACCGCTTCGCTGAGTCTCACACGCCTCAGGACACCAGGACACCATTTAGGTTTATCGTGAACTTTGATGACTGGCGGCTAGACTTTTGCTTTTTAGAAAACAAAGGTCCTGCAGCCCCGGTGAAGTTCAGTGGAGCCAGCACACAGCGTTCGAAAGGGGCCTTAATCTCCGGTGTCTGTCCCTGTGGGATGCCCGGCTCCCCGGCACAGCGCCGGGGGACCGCCGGTGTCAGCCAGGGGAGGCAGCGGCGCAGGAGTGGATCGCTCGGAGCAGCAGCCGGATCTGGGCAAGGAGGCTTTCTTCCGTTTAAACAGATTGATTTAGGGGGGAAGGAGAAAAGGGGGGGAGGCTGGAATACCCAGTCATTTGAGTATCTCTGAGGGTTAAGTCGGAATGTTGCTCTCTCTCTTAACTTCTACCATAGTGTGAGAACCTCCTTGTGGGTGTCCAGGTAGCAAAGCCTGTGGGTTCCCAAAGCCTGGGGTCTCCCAAAGCCTGGGCTTAGTTCTGGGCAGGAAGGTGCTGCTCGCCCTGCTCTCAGCAGCCCTTAGCGGCTGGTTGTAATTACACACTGCAGCTTCAGAGGAAGTCGCCTGTGGGGAGTGTGCAGTGCTTGGCTGCAGATCCACTGCTTTTAATGATACAGTGGAGATGGAGAGAGGAAAAAAAAGGTGGCACAAAGTGAAGGGGAGGGTGAAAGCCTAATTATCCCCCACTTAAGCTACCTGCCTTGTTAAATCATTACGTATTTCTGAAAGTCCCTTGATAGATGTAGATTCTAAATGAAATCAGATGAAGGAAAGACTATATTCAGATGCCGGGAACTCTTGCCACAAAGGATTAAAACTTCAGAAACAGAAAAAAGAAACCCTCTAAAACTAGCTGGAAAAATATTTGTTATTTATTTTACTACTCTCTACCAAAAAAAAAAAAAAATTAGCCTAATTTATCTCTTTTGGAAAGAAAAATTACATTGAGCTAACATATTGCAATGACTATTTTTGGTCTTACCATTTAAAATTATAGAGTTATAAATAGAGCAGTGCAAAATGCTGCTATTTTGGTTCTCACTGGGGTTCACACAAACATTTGCTTTGCTTTCTGTCATTGGATTCAACCCTCTACTCAACGCTGATTCTTCTTTGAATACTGAGGATTCCTCACTTTTTCATTTTTAAACAGCCAAATCAATTTGTATTTGAGATTTTTTGCTGACATTTGACCTTAAGCTATCTATTGTTTTTACATCACCTCAAGATTGCCAAAAGAATTGCAAAAATTTCTGTGAAGGTGGCTCATAGTGCTGGTTTTGCGATGAAACCCAGAATGAGGCAAATTTTGTCTGGCAGTGGACATTGTAACAAAAGCTCTGGTTATAAGTGTCAGGAAAAGAACATTTGTAATGGAAGTGGCCAGTGAATCCTAAATAGCAACAGAATATATTGCTATGAAATGTGTGTACCTAGAGGGGGAAAATATTATCCCACTCATGATAGAAAAGCAGCAGCTTACTCGGGGCTTTTCTCAGATGTTAGAGTCAATCAACTCCCTGGTCTGTGGTGGCATCCTGTTGGCTCCTCCAGGCAAATGTGATTTGTGTTTTTAGCAGATGAAGCAGCCAAAGTGCGTAGAGAAAAGATGGGCAAGGCTACCTGCTGTGTGAGATTATATTTACAGGTACAGCAGAACTGTGACTTGCATGTTTGAGATTTTTTTTTCTTTTACTCTGTTTCTCAGATGCAAAAAACTTCTCGAGGCCATCCAGGTGGATTATCTTACATCACAAAGTGTTGATTAATTATGGGTTGCCTAATCACATCAGCTGTTCTTTCAAGCAATGTCTGTGCTGGATGTGGATCCTAAATATTGCTGGGCAAGTACGGCTGAGCTTGAGTCTGGAAGGTAACTCAAGGTTGGTATGGCTGCTTTACTACCAGAGTCTAGTAGAGGATGTTAAAGCTGGGATGCTTTGGACAGGCTTCTCAGGTGAACTTTCCTGTCTGAAAGCCTCAAAGGTCTCTTGTTGAGAAACATGTAGTCATGAGTTGAACATTTAGAGGTCTGTGATGGGGAGGTGGGTTTAACCAAACTAGTGCCTAACTATTATGCCATTGCTTCTTTCTTTCTCTCACTTCATACCACAAGTATGCAAGAAAGAGTATTATGTACCTCTAATAGAACAAAGTCTACTTTAATTTACCCAGTCTAAATATATATATTTTTACTTATGTTAAAAAAGTAACTTCACAGCTTTCAGTAGAATTACTCCAGAGAATCCCAACTCCAAAGCCCATTGTGTCTCCAGATGTTTCTTGGTTTTCCTAGATCCTGGATCCTACTTACCCAAACTAAGAGCTTGTTGCTATTCCCATCTTACTAGGCATTAGGTTTATGTGGAAATCAGGCTTTAGAGGGAAAAGGCTGATACCAACATGAAGACAAGATTTGGTCAAGACCTAGGAAAACCCTTGCACTTTATATATCATTGGGTTACCTGCATAGATGGGAGGGAAGTAGGGATCTGTAGCTCATAAACCTGTATTTACTTAGGTGAATAAATAGCCTTGTTGTTGGAGACAGAGAACTGCACCTTCACATCGGAGCAACACAGCTTATTTTATGGCAGGAGCATAATTGTGACTTAGGGATTTATCTCAGGCATGTAGTATTATAGGCAGCTTGACCCAGAGACTTCACCTTTGGTGGGGCTTTTGCCTTGAGAAAAATATTATATTTAATAACATTTCCCAGACAGTTAAACATTCGAAGGTACATTTATTAGCTGATGCATTGCTCAGAAAAACACCTGACACTGCAAAATCTCTTCGGCATCCAAGAGCTTAAAAAGCAGATGGATTTTTTCCCAGCTTAAAATTAAAATGCTCATGGACTAAAATTTCTACTAGAACACCTTCTTAAGAGCAGGTTTTGAACCTGTGCAAATAGTGAGTAAATGGAAGCAGTCACAGGTTTTTTTTAAGTGTAGGAACAGTATGGATGCTGACAGAGGTTTATAGGTTTGGAGATGAGTTATTGTTTCTTTGCATTAGGCATTAATGAAATAATTTGGAGATACAGGAGAAATCCTGCTCTTAATGGTAGGGGAAGGTAATACTGATGAAATGGTCTGAACTTATTTTATGCAATACTTCTTTTATTAACAATGTCTATTAAAGGCATCTGCTGGAAGTCTGTAACACTGATTTAATAGGGAGTAAAATCAACAAAGTTCTTCAGCAATTCTGTCTTCAGTGTAATATTATGAACTTTTAAAAGAGGGTTTACATGTGCTACATTATTAACTGAAGCTTTGCTCAAATTGAAATCAGGCCCACAAAACTTGCTTTTCTTCAGATCATGCTAGGTTTTTAACATAAATATTTAAAATTACACAAGAGAATGAATATACTTTCACTTTCTTTAGGATTTTTAAAGGCAATCTGGTCAGGCAGAGAAATATTTCTAAACACCTATTCTCTCACTTACAGTATGTGACCTCTCTAGCAATGTTAAAGTGCAACAAAAAAATGACCAGCTTCCTCCACTAAGTCATTACTAGAGAAAGAAAATCGCCTCCAAAGTGACTGAATTACAGCTTGTAATAAAACACCCAGTACTTTATTCTGGCTTTGTCAAGGCTGAAAGATATGTCTTTAGTTATGAGAGAGACTGGGGGCAGACGAAGGTGGGAATGGAATCACAGAGATCATGGTCTAGAAGAAAGCTTCCTCACAGGAATTAAATACTGAGCTTAAATTAATCCCATTGTTGCCTAACTGTAGGTGACATTGTTGAGTTGTTGTGGTTTTTTTTTTCCAAACATAAATTATAAAGATTAAAGTAATAAAACACTTTGTATTTTTTATCACTTAATTTCGGAGAGGCCTCATGTTTTCCACACCTGTAGCCTTGATTATTCTTTAGGCAGTTCCGCCAGTGATAAAAGAAA
>WAAG01020722.1:900-36996 GCA_013390105.1 Tichodroma muraria
GGTCAGTGACACCATGCTTCAACAACAAAATGGTTGTATGATAGGTCTCAGGAGTTTTAGAGAAAAAAAGCGATTTCTCTTTGTTTCTTCTAAAGAAAATGACCAAAAATTTTTATTCCCGATGTAACATTAATTTTCTGATCAGTTTAACCTCTAGGTTCTCACTGTACCCAGAAATATGTGAGCTAAGACTCTGCTCCTGGTGTTTTTGTTTTTATAGGCACTTGAGCACCAAAAGAAAGAGTTTGTAAAATACTCCAAAAGTTTCAGTGATACTCTGAAAACCTATTTTAAAGATGGAAAGTAAGTATGCTTTTGTCCTGTTGGTTTTCTCCTGTTGTTCTGACGATTTACATAATGAAAGGCTTTGTTGACTAACAGGAAAATGGGACAAGCTTTGGAGTGTAAGCTGCCTTTTTTAGGAGTTGCCTAATTATTTCCTTACCTATATCCTCTCATTACCATGGCTGCTTTAAAATGCTGTTTCTTTTGTAATGCCTTTGAGGAAAGGGAAATTTGTTAAATACACCAGCACGTAACACCCATGTGCACTGTTAGTTTTGAATTTGACTATGAGAAGTTAAATTTCCTGGCCCTGTGTGGGTTTTCTCAGTGCATATGCAAGGACAAAGAAATTATGGATTTTTTTTTATTGAGAAAAGTAATTTACCTATTTGAAGTATCATTTGCAAATAGGAAACATCTGTGCAGGGTTCTCTTTGATTTACATTTTTATTGGCCTTTCTTTATAGACCCTCACAGTGCTCTGCAGTATCTGGAATGATTCAGCTGAATCTTTTTCTAGCTGAACATTTTAGCCTTCAAACTGAGGCTTTTTCCAGGTCTTACCTTGGGTTTTGAAGTCACTATTCCTGTGTAATTCACTGTAGTGATTCTTTTGGAGGATGAGTGGATCCCCCTCAGATTCTGACAGTGCCAAAGTGTTCTCTTTTAAAGATGGAACCAACTTTGATGTCAGCTCTTGTTGAGCTTGGCAAAGGCTGAGAGCACCAGGGAGATGGTGCATTGCTAAAGGAGAGAAAAGTCTTGAGACCAGCTGGGAGTACAGTCCTGCTCCCATCAAAGCATTCTTGTTTTTCTCTCCTTTTCCTGAAGCTGGGGCTAAATTTGATACCAAAATGAGAAGTTCAGGCTTTGGTAGCTTTGATTCCTGGACAGAAGTACTGTGTGTTGTGGGCTTAAGCTTAAAGTGTGTTGATTATTTGCAGTAGTGTAAGAAATCCCATAAGGCCTGTGTTTCCCATCCCTGGGAAGTCAGGAGGAATTCCAGTCTGTCTGAGCTGCACACTGAGTGAGATCCCTGCTCCCCCCAGAAAGGAACAGCACTAAACACAAGCCATGCTCAGACGTCATTACTGAGCTGAAAAANNNAGACGTCATTACTGAGCTGAAAAATTGCATGACCCCACACCTTCCTTAGCAAAAAGGTAACCAAAATAGTGTGTTGCTGTCACATGTGTGCACGTTTAGTATTCCTTGAGGGAAGAGTTGCTAATTCTGGAATTCCTGGGGTTGAAGAGCTCAGCTTTGGAAAGGTGTTTAACAATCACAGAGTCAGAAAATGGCTGTGACCTTAAAGATCATCTGGTGCCAAGCCCCAGTCATCTGCTCCACGTTTTCCCCTTGGTTGTCTGAATCCTACAAGGAAAGGATTGAGATGTCAGCGACAATAGAGAGCCAAATTCTTTCTAAATTCCTGCCAAATCAACGCAGCCTTTCTGGGATTAGCTATGCAAATGAGGCTGGCTGGCTGCCAGCAGGGAGCTTCAGGTAGGTCAGCAGAGGGTGGAACATCTCAAAGCCTAGATGCCAGTACTGCTGGGTTTCTCCACTGCCGTGTTTCTGTGGAAGTGTCTGAAGCAATATTCTTCTCTTCCCACAGGGCAATAAATGTGTTCATAAGTGCCAACCGACTAATTCATCAAACCAACTTGATACTCCAGACCTTCAAAACTGTGGCCTGAAAACTGTATATGTTGAGAGTTGTACTTTTCAATGGTGGATAGGGTACCTTTATATGTAAATTTTAAAGTTTTGACTGTATAAATTATCAGCCCCTCTCGAGGGGCCTAATGCAGGATTTTGAATGGGATTATTGCCATCTTACACCATATTTTTGTAAAACATTGTAGCTTAATCATAATCTCACAAGAAAGATTTTGCATCACTTTTTGCTATTATCATTCTTTTCAGAATTATAAGCCAAAAGAATTTACGCCTTAATGTGTCATTATGTAACATTCCTTACAAGAAATGTAAATATTTGGTGTTCTGTTTCTGACATTTTAACTTGAAAGCGGAAAACTGCAAGATTATGTATTTAACAATATTGGTGGCAAATATTCAATAAATAGTTTACATCTGTTAGACTGTCTTTTTGTATGTGAACAAAAGTGCATAACTCATCTTTCTAGAACTGCAGAACATTCATTCAATAGAAAAAAAAATTAAAATTATTTGGGTGCTTAAAGCTACCGGGAGTTCAAATCAGTGTAAAATGAGGGGTTTTCCTTAAAACTGAGCTTTTGGCTGTTATCTAGACCAGAATATCAGAATAATTATATTAAAATGTCTTTGAGGAAGTAATAAATAAACCCAGAAGTGAGATGTGCTTTTGTTTTTGATAGAAACTAGGATCTCACTTCTTTCTTAGTCTTCTGTTAGTAGTGAGTTAACAAGTTTTTTACTCCTAGGCTACTCCAAGGTTTGGAGCACAGGATTATTTGAAATATATGCAGCAAAGATTGAATTTAAACTATTCAGATAGGTGGGTTTGAATTTGTCCCCTTTGGGAGGGAGGAGGATTGGAGCTAGAACTCTTCCAGGTAGCACTAGTGATATCTCTACTATGCATGCCATGAGGCAACTTTGTTTTTTCAGGGAATTGAAATCATGTGAGACCTCGACTGACGAACCTTGGCTGTGTAGGTGGTTAAGAGCTGCTGCTGGACAGGTGGAAATTTTCTCTTTGTGATTTCCTGGTCATGTTTTACAAGTTCTGATGAATCCCTTGGAAGTGCACCTCGAGCTGATTTGGAATAGAATAAACCTCTGGAAGTTAGCAAAATCTGTGGCCATTACTAGGAAATTTAGGGAAGAATGTGAAGCAGCTTCTGAAGCTGCACAAGCTGTTGCAGGAGGAGCACTCCAGGCTGAAAGAGCACAATTGCTACAGAACTATTCCTTGTTTGGCTCTAAATGGTGAAGAGAAGTCCCTCCAGGTTGTCTGGCACACTGGCCTGGTGCTGTAGTGCTCATCTGGGGCAAGTGCCTTATCCCAGGTACAACAGCTGGGTCCTTGCATTTGCTGATCTGAAAGGGTCAAAAAAGGGGGGAAATGCAAACTGCAGCCTCCCAAATAGCACTGGATGTTCTGCTGTCTATTTGTGCATGGAATTGTTTCCTCGATGAGAGCACTGACTGTAGTGAAATAGAACAATGTGAAGGAGAGTATTGTGTAAAAATGAGTTCTTTGGGAATGTATGTTGTGCAATTTTTGGTTACACATAGAGCTATAAAGCAGGACGTGGTCCTTAAAGCTTGCTGGTCAGCCTGTTCTCTGTTCTGACAGTGGTGTCTTGTGTCCTTAGCAAAGTGAGCTTAGTAAAAGGGATGCTGAATCAATTTATAGTTCAAACTTTCTGGTGTTCCTTAAAGCTTGGCCTGCTGAACCGTCGTTTTTTGGCAAGTGGTAGAAGAACAGCAATGTTAGAGCTGATGAAATTAGAGTAATATTTAATTTGCATCTTTGCATTCTGTAAGTGAAAGGCTTGAGTAGTCTCCTTGTGGATGATGCTCACTTAAGTCACAGCTCCAAAGGCCTTCGTGAAGCTCCGTGAGTCAGGGGGAGGGAAGGGAAAGGCCCCTGGAGTTTGTGATACTTCATCTGCCTTGGAAAGCGTGTTTGGTACTGGAGGGGCTGCAGCAGTGGCTGTAGAGAGAGAGAAACACAAAAGATTGGGCTATGGTTTATGAATTGGACCTGGTTCCCACAATATTCTGAGATTTCTCTGTTTTATTGGATTGAGCAGGACAGTAATTAATGCTGGCAGTCATTAGTTGAATGAGACCATGCGTATGTCTATGGGTGGTAAAAAATACATAAAAAAATCCATTTATGACTTGTGTCCCAAACAAGCTGCTGTGTTACGTCCTGCCAGTTGATTCCTTGTCAAATCAGAGGCTATTTCATCAAGAAATGAGCTGTTCCTGTTCATCAGTTCTTCCCAAAACCTTTATTGGGTAAAAGGTACCAAATACAGGGCTAAGCTTCAGGTTGTCTGGCCAATGTGTTTTGTTTTATTTATAACCTCATTGTGATTTCTATATGTTACCCTTAAAAGTAATGGAAAATTATTCATTGTAATCAATGTCTGGTAATGGGAAAACTTGAAAACTGGTGTCTTCAGGTCACACTCTTCTGTTGTGTGCAGTGAATCCATATCTAGTGGTCTTATAAACCTTTCTTTTTCCACTGAATATGAGCTGGGACATATGTCTGTCAAATTTTATTGTGGTTTTGCACTTTATCATTCAAGTTACCTGAGTAGCTAAAAGATAAGTTTCTCTTAAGGATTTCTGATACAGCAGTTAGTGTTGCAAAATGCTCTTAGAAAATTTCTGCTGTGAATGTGGGTTATAACTGCTATGATAATGTTAACATACAGAAAACCAATCTAATAAACAAAATAAAACTTTGTATATTTGTTAATGAAGCAAAGAACCGTCTTAATCACTTGTTTTGATTTTCCTCAGCCTATAAAGAAGCGAAGAAAAGCTTAGGCTGGCTGCTTTCTGGCTGGAAGCTTTAATACTGATCCACAGATTTGTGTCCAAGTCTGTGGAATGTGCCAGGTGCCCAGCCCAGAGCAAGGTTTATCTTGAGCTGGCAGGAAGCGGTGAGTATGAAATCTCACAGTGTCCTAATGTCAGACCTTCCTTGTCTCCAGCCAGCAGGAGCAGATAGTGTCAGGCTGGATTAAACGTTATCTTTTCATGTGATCTTATCTGGATCACCCCCAAAGTGCTCCTTCCTAATGTGCTTTACAGATCTCACACTGCGTGTCCAGGGAAGCCCCGTTTGTTCTGCAGGAGGAACCTCTTCATTTTACAGAGGCTCTGCCTCTCTCCCTTGGGTGGGGAAGGAAAAGAAGGTTGTCAGGACAAACTTGCCACAAATCCAAGCTTTAGATTGCTACACTTATTTGATGTCCCCTTCAGACTGGAGTAGTGTGTGCAACAGTAGTACCTGGGTTGGGCCCTGCAGCGATTATCCCTTGCCTTTGGAGGAGGCCCTGGCAGTTCTGCCTGAGAATCTTGCTTTGCCGTGCTCAGCCTGGCTCGTCTTCCCCCAGGACTCCCCTCCTGGGGGAGCATTGCAGGCAGTTTGTGCTGGGAGGTGTGGGAACTCCCTGAGCTGAGCACGATCATCCTGGGCATTGGTGCACCCTGTCGTTTTTCACTCCACTCCTTCGCTTTTCCTCGTACACATCTGGGCAGATGTTGCTTTTGAAAGGGAACAGGAGGGAACGTGGTCCCCTAGCAGCAGCCTTGGTGCTAAAAAATAGGACTGAAAAGATGTTCCTGGGTCTTTTGGCTTCTCTTACAGAAATTAAAAGGTACTGTAGAATGTTGGCCCTAAATCTGCCCAGTTCTACTTCAAAGCCAGCTTCTTTGTCCTCGGTCCTCTTGTTAGATGTCATTTTAAAACAGTCTGAAAGAATAAAAAAAACCCCTTCAAATATTGAAGCTTAATATGCTGCATAAATTTAATTTATGATCAAGAATTCACTAACCTTGGCCACAACCAACTGTTCTTTTTCCCTCTTCTTCACTTAGTCTTGGGATGAATTTTGTACCACCATGGGCTTTACTTCTTACAGATGCACAATCCCAAGGGTTTGGACCTCCAAACAGAACAAGGTGTTGGGTAATGCTAAATTTGCTCCTTTGAGGCTGAGACAAAACAGTTTTTTTCCTCATGCTGTAACACAAGCTTGAATTTTGCTACAAAACTCATCGGTGCTGGTGTCCCCAAGGTAGAGGAGGAGGGTTTGGGTCACCTGGAGATGTCTGTGGAGTGGATGTCCCTTGGCTTCTCTGTCCCTCTCCTGCCCCACAGCCTGGCTGTGACACAGACCCTGATGCCTGAGACAATGCAGGATGCTTCTCCCTGAAGAAAGCTTGCTGGACTGCCTGAGCATTTTCTCCCTGCCTTCTTATTTTGCACCTTGTCCCCTTGCCCCACGCAGGCCTGGCTGCTGTGACAGCTCGGGGAGCAGAAGGGGCTGAGGCAGCACGTTGTCACATCAAGGACTCTGCAGTGCAGGGGACAGCACCAGGACTGGCTCCTTGGTGATCACCTGGGATCTCTCCCCCAGTCTAGCAGGGCATCCTCGCAGTTATTTTTGCCAGATTTGGGCGAGTTCGTGGCTTTAATGTTCATTTAAGGGTCAGGAGTGGAGCTCAGCAGCGCTTGAGGTGCAAGGCTGTGAATTTGGGCTGCACTGCCACACTTGGGCACTATCAGAATCTGTGATTATGATAAAGGAGTTTATCTCTTCCCTCCCTCTGCCACCTTGCAGTGCTGCTTATCACCATGTAAAGATCAGAAAGGCTTTCCCTGGCAGCACAGCAGCTGGAGTTTGCAGTTCAGGAGTTGACCATCCCAGAGAATGTTGTGTTGTTGGGTAAGGATCACTTTGCTCGGACGACTTCAGTGAAAAGCCTGGTTCCACTCTGCTATTGCTCTTCCTTTGGAATTTGTTTCTTGCTGTCAAAGGTTTACAAATCATGAGGATTCCTTTGTTGAGCAGTAACCAGAAGTGGCCGTGGGGGGAGGTTGAGTTGTTTTTGTGGGGACTGTCAGTGACACTTCAAGCACTGAGAAGAAGAGACAGTAAATTCCTCCAAGGACCAAGAGGAAGGGAAATTGAGTTCTTCTCACTCTAGAGACAGAAGTGTTCTACTTAGTGTACCCAAGAAGGAGAAGTGGGTTTTAGTGCTGTAATTCCATTATTGGTGACAAGGTAAGCAAAATAGATTTTTCAATTGCTGATTTCTAATGCATGTTCAGATCTGCTGTATAAACACTTGGGAATTTGCATTTGGCATCACAGCGAGAGGAGTGATTCCACCTGATGGATAGAAAAATTTCAGAGAATGTTTTGTATTATTTCACCAAGCTAAAAGGTATAAACCCCTATATCTAAATTAGACGTGTCTTTGACGTTTTATTATTTCATAATTGTAACTCCTAGACTTTCCATAGTAGGTAATTGCTTTTTTCCCCGAGGCTGCCTTAGTCTCTAAGGATAAATGATGGGTGAAATAGATGCCTGAGTTCCTAAAGTTTTAAAGGAAAGAGAATAAAGTATGAGCTAAAAGTATAATTCACTTAGTCTCCCTTCTTGCTGCTGGGTATCTAATCTCCAATAGAGCCACAATGAAAAATGCTGTGAAAAAAATTACAAGCCTGAGCTCCAACCTTTAAAAAAAGGCAGACGCTTTCATGGTGAGTGAATTTCTAACTAAAATGTTAATTGGAAGGATTTTGCCTTGCTTGTTGAGGAAGATGTGGTAACCACTTTTTCCCTGCTGTTTGCACAGCCGTGTGGTATTAATAATTCCGTGTGGTTCTCTGCAGCTGCTTAATGAGTGACAAACGGAATTTTCTTAAGTGGTTTGGAATGCGAGGGCAGAAATTCCGTTCAAGGCTGTCGTGCAGTAAGGATAATAAATATTGCCTGTGAAGGTTAAAAGAAAACCTCTCAGAATCACAGAGGTGATGAGGTTGGAAAAGAACTCCAAGATTGGACTCAGTCTTTGACTGATCCTCACCAGCCCCAGGCACTGAGTGCCACCTCCAGGCCTTCCTTGGACACCTCCAGAGGTGGGGACTCCACTCAGTCCTCTGGATCGCGACAATCTCTGCAATAGCCATATCTAAGTAAAATTCCCCTGTGATCCTTTAGCCCAGCCCCAGAATTTAGGGAGCCCGGGTAGAGCCTTGTCAGACACAAATTTAACGCACTCCGAAGCCCCACAAAGAGCCATGGTTGCTGCAGGTAATGGGAGGAAAAAATCCCACCTAATTTCTGTTCAGTAAGAATTACAAAGTGTAAGGGGCAAAGAAAACGTAATTGCAGCTGAGTTTTACCTGCCTTTTTTACATGACTTTAAATATAAAACCCAAGGCAAACGTCTAACAGTAAGGCCTTGTTCAAGTCACTATTTTTTATTTGAATGAGAACTGAGCTGTTCTTTTCAAAACCAAATGTCTGCATTACCAAGACATAAAAGCAAAGTATGGGGTTGTTTTTTTCTTTCCTTTCAGCATAAGGAGAGACTTTTTTATCATGAAATACGAGCAATACCAACTGCTGACGGTGCCAAAGTAAGTGAAGTTCAACCTGTTGACCTCTTGCTATCTGGAGCTTTTTCTCATGAACATGCAATAATGGCTCTGTAATTCCCTGCCAATAGAAGGCAGCAACTTGCATTAGCAGAGTAATGCATGAGGAAAATAGAGCTGAGGTGTGAAAGCACCTGTTGGACTCGTGTCTGTCAGACAGGAATTAAACAGCAAGGCTGGCACGCTGAAGTAATTAAGGATCAAAGCTGCCCCTTGGCCGATTCTCATTTCCTGAGGTGTCAGGTGTGATGTGTAACCTTGTCCCAAGGCTTGCTCCACAGGGACGTGGAGCCCAGGTGGACGTTCCTGGTGTCCTGGTGCTGTCCCTAGTCAGGGAGGGAAGCAAAAGCCCCCAGTGTGAGCTGCTGTTGCTTTGCTTGCCCCGTTCTGGGGCCAAAACAACCAGCATCCACATCCTCCTCCACGTTACGTGGGCTGCAATTGTAAGTGGTAGAGAAGGATCGGGTGCAAAAAACCCTCCTGACAATTTATTTAATGAATTTGGTACAAAATCATCCTTTATTTCTTACAGGCTGCGAATCTGTCCCTCAGCAAAGCTCCGGGGTCGCTGGGTTTGGGGCAGGTGGGCTGGAGAGCGCCCTGTGTCCCTGCTCTGCCCCCGGGGGAGAACTTCCAGCCCAGACTTCGTGTTTGTCTCCAAACCCTTCTGCTGCAGCCTTTGAGGCTGCTGAGAATGGATGGGGCTGGTTTGCACAGGAACTCCTCCCCACACGTTTATTCCCACTGCAGCAGCCACCGGGCTGCGTTCTGTGCTCAGACTGCCAGCTCCAACCCCAGCTCCTCCCCAAGCTCTCAGTCACTGTCCTTCAAGCCCAACTTCAGCAGCAAGTGGAAAAGTTCATCATCAAAAATGCCTGAAGTAAATGGATTTTGCTAGGAACGGTTCAGCTGCAAACTGCTGTTGCTTCTGTTCATCTCTAGATTGTCTGTCTCTCTGAATTGAGGACCTGGAACTAAATTTTACCAGCTGGCAGCTTTGTGCGTTTTCTGACTCCTTAAAAGCCAATTCAGAACCTGTACCTCCTGCTGCTTGTCTGCCTTGCAGGCAAGACTTGTTACTTCTCTCTTTCCAAAATCCATTTGGGGGAGAATTATGTGGTAGAAATTAATGAAAAACATGGACTTAACATTTATTTTCTTGACCCCTGAAAACTATCCCAGGTGGTGAGTGTTAGTCTTGTGGTTTTGGGTTTTTTTTGGTGGGGGGCTGATGATTACAAATCAGTTAAACCTTTAAATAATGTCTCAAGATGTTTCCATATTAATTCGTAATTGTGGGGTCACTCACCACAGTGGAAGCTGGATAAGAATTTTGGTTTTATGTATATTATATATGGTTCCTGTCGTTGGAATGATATGGCTGCCCTCCTCACTGCAAGACTGTCACTGCTTTGCTGAATTCTCCCCTTCCCATGGAGCAAAGGAGTTGTGAAAGCTGTTGCATGCCTCAGACTTTTGTAGCTGAATTAGCAGCAGAGAGCAGAGACATCGTTGTGTGTGAATTTTATCCCTGAGCTATTAGAGCTGGAAAAGCCAACACTCAATCTCCGTCTCTCACTCATAACACACCTACAATTTTCTTTCAGTCTCCATGGTAAAAAGCTGATTTTAGGCTGATTTATCTCCGTGAAATAACTTAAAACTGGACACAGGGACTCACACTATGGGGAGTGGAGCATGAAAACTGGTGTTGGAAATTACAAAATGAAGTACTAAAATAAGGTTTGGAATTTTCCTTAGACCAAGCGTGGCACTGGAACATCACTCCTGAGAGCTGCTGCTGTTGGTAGGAAAAGGTCTCCAGGGCTAGAGGCTGCCCTGGAGGAGAGTGTTGGTGTGGGGGGAAATCTGCCCTGCCTTTGGTGGGACTGCAGCTGCTGCTCCTGCTCGCCCACAACAATTCCTCCCTAGGAAGGAGTTCAGCTGAGCATTGATATGCCTGTGGTGCCTAAAGCTGTATTTTCATTTTGCCAGCATTGTATCCCACCCCTTCCCAATGTGTAGAACATCCCTCAAAAGGCAACTCTACGTTGAAAAAAACAAATCAGTTGGTAATTTTCAGTTTCGGAGAGGATTCATTTTCTTTTCTCATGGATGACCTTACTGTGAAAAACCCATCCTCTGTGCTCCAGTGGTCATCAGTGTGGCACTTTAGAAATAAATACCCAGCCCCCTTCATATGTGTTATCCCCCACTGGCAGAGGACAAAGGTGGCCTTGTCCCAAACAGGAACATGGTTCCAGCCACCCCAAGCTTCACCTGTCCTCCATGAGCCTGCTGGATTTCCTGTGCCTCAACCTCCCTGCTCCTCATTTAAGGACTGCACTCAACAGGGCCCTGATTTCAGCCACATTGCTGTAGTAATAATAATAATAATAATAATAATAATAATAATAATAATAATGGCATTTCCCAAGCACAAAAGAAAGCTTTGCAGGCAGGGAGTGTCACATTTTAGAGTGCTGCAGTGCTTGGAATGAGAAACTTTTAACGTGAGCAAAGGCAAATCACTTACAGTGTGGGAGCACTCCAAAATTAGATGGTATCCTCTAAATATTTCAGAATTGAGATAAAATAAATAAGTCAGTATCTTTTTAGCTGAAGAGCTCAGATAATTTTCTGCATGGATTATATTGCCAGGAGAAAATCAGAGAGGCAAATACTGAAGGAAAATAATCATAATTTGTAGAAAATGGTTGTGTGGAAGGCGAAAATCTTAACTGTTTCTCATCTGTCTGCTGAATGTTTTCTTCCTGGAGCAGGAAAATGCTCAGGTACCTTAAATTACTCCTTCCCCTCCTGGGCCAGAGCAGTGGCATCCCTACCTGGACACAAAGCCTCCTCCCAGGCAATGCTGGCTCAGGTGCTGCTTTATTCCAGGTGCTCTGTGATGTTTTAGCTCCCTTTTGCCAGAGAGGGGAATGGAAACCCAAAAAAGGATCTTACCCACCCTCTCTATATGGTTAAATAAATTTCATTTGCCTCATAGATAGAATTTCTGAGGGTTTTGCCTCATAGATAGAATTTTGTGGGTTTTCTCTAAAGATCAGGCATTTCAACAACATTCTTTAGCATCTTTTTTTTTTTTTTTTTATTTTAAGGCTACAGTAGAAGCTGTAATCTTTATGAAAAAATATTCCTAGGAGGAATAATTTCAAATTATTCCAGAAACACAGGATTATCTATTGTACTGTAATACTGAAAGTTTTCATTTCAGAGTGGAGTCATGTCATGCTTAATTTTGTGCAGAGATATGAGACAGATTAGGGGTGAAAGAGCTTGGAGTTCAAAACAGAAAGAGTTTTGCCCCAAATCACTGGTATAATGTAAGGAGAAACCAGGTTCCTTTTGTCTAAACTGTTGAATTCTGTCTTTATAGACCAAGCTGCCTCTGTAAGGGGGAAAAGTCCTCTTGTTGGATTTCTGTGACTGTTAAGACAGAATGTCACAGAAAAATCATGCAAAAGTAATAGAAATTGTAGTATCGTATTTAACAAAATTAATAATTTAAAAAAAAAATCCTTTGGTGTGTGGTGGTGAGGGGGAATACACTGACCTCTGACTTCCAGCTGTGGTCTGGCCAAATATTCCAGCTCTTCCTAATCCCTGCCTGAGAGCAGGACAAATTGGCTCTGTTAGAACAAGACAGCTTTTGCTTCCCAGGCTGTTTGAAAGAGGTGGCAGCAGTTCTGCTGGACAAATGAATTTGAAAATTACGTTTTGTAATTGAGATGAGTTGACCAAAGAAGTGGGGAATGGCCAAACAGGGAAGTGAGAGGAAGAGGTGGTGACAGAGGGGATAAAAGAAAATGTTGTTACGTTAAGCACTGCTGAAGTTTAGACTTAACAAATTTGGGTCTGTCCGGTATTTGGGTTTAAATAGAGAATCAGAGATTCCCAGAATGGTTTGGGTGGGAAGGGACCTTAAAACCCACCCAGTTCCACCCCCTGCCATGGGCAGGGACACCTTCCATTATCCCAGGGTGCTCCGAGCCTTGTCCAACCTGGCCCTGGACACTTCCAGGAGTGGGAGTCCACAACCTCTCTGGGCAGCCTGCGCCTGCAATGTGCCAGCTTGTTTGGGTTTGCCTAAGCAAGGCTCAAACGCTGTGTTTATTGAACATAAAAAACAAAACTGGGGTGCCTATCTTGGCCAATCATTGCCCTAATATGTAATAATTAACAATTAGTGTATTTTTCTCTTTACTACAGGCACTCCTAAGTAACACTTCTAAGCAGCCTGACCACGGTGCACCTCAAGATGAGGCTTTGAGAGTCGCATGCTGGAAAGTGGCTGAATTTTTTCCATACCTGGTTGGGTACACACAGAACATCTCAGGGATGGATCAATCAAAGAACGATTGCGGTCACCAGCGTGAGAGCTGTGAGAAAGCTTCCCATGGTTTTGTTCTGAAACAGAGCAGATGAAGCATCCTCAGCAGGGTTAGGGAAGTATTTTATGGCTCTCAGGGGCGGTGGCAAGATGAGCTGGAAAAGTGGATGTGTGGTTCAGGCTCCCTCTGCTCAACGGGATTGTCGTGCCTGGAATCGGACCCAGAGAAGTGCTGCTAAGGAGATCAAGGGCATTGATGAATCTTTTTGTGATGAGAGATTAACTCTTTGGCTCGTTCAAGCCCTATTCAAGGTCAGAAGAGAGATTACGAATCTCTCCTGCAATATGTGGGATGGATGAAAGGAGAATTGCTGGGGCCAGGAGCTGGTGGGATTGTGGGATGGAGCTGGCGGCAGGCGACGCCCACGGCCGTGCCAGCTCCTGACACAGGGAGATCCTCCTTTCCCACCAGGAGTTCTGTCTTCTGCTGGACACCTGACAGGCAGAAAGAGCCCAAATGGCCTTAAGGTGGAATGTGAGTGCTCGGAAACGTTGTGTAACTCACTGGGGACAGGAAATGAGATCAAGTCTATAAATACCTGGGGCTTATCTGTACCTCAGGGAGGGGGTTTAAAGGCTGCTGAGCCACTGCAAATATTTCCACTGGACACATCACATGCCTCAGCTGGGCACTGGCTGGGGCCAGGAATCTGCTTCTTCCCTCCTTGACTGCTGTAATTCACTTTTTGTTTACTTTAGGGGTGTGTGTGTGTGTGTGGCAGGGGGGGATGTCTGGGCTTTTCTCACTTTCTGAGTGACAGATTTGGCTGCAGGAGCCAGGATTGGGGGGGCAAATGCAACAAATGCTTAAGCACCTGGGTAAAATAAACTCATTTTGTGTGTGCACAGGGTGCTGTAAGACAGCAGCGATTCCCTTCGTCCCCCTACAGAGGTCCTGCAAATTGGAAATTGCTTGGAAGGGGGCTGGGACCCGGGGGAGTGCTGATAAGATGTAGGGATCAATTGAAGCTCCACTCTGGTGCAGAGCTAAGCAAGCTTCTTCAGCACAAAATTCTTTTGGGATAAAAAATGTCACTTTGGACAGATTGCATCTAGCTCTAAAAATGGATCAAAGCTTGTAGTTAACTAGAAAAATAGAAGCGTGTATATGGGGAGAAAATTATTTAAAAATCAAGATTACTTAGCTAAACATTTGCGAAAGAAAGTTTTATCCTTTTTTAAAAGCAAATTTTAGGCATTGGTTTTTATTTCTTTAAATCTGAATTAAAACATCCCTAGTAGAAGAAAACTCCTGATTCAGCCTGAAGATTTTTTTATACAGTGTGATGAGAAAAATGATTTTGATCTGTTTCCTTCTGACTCTGACTTGTTCCTTCTGCTCTTACTGAGAGCAAAGCATTAAGCAGGGATTCCTCAGCACCTTAAAAAATCAGGGTGTATCTACATTTTATAAAGCAGAGATGCTCAGTCTTATGAATAAAAAAAAGTTATTCTTCAAATATATCATTTGCAGTCTAACGTGATAATGTAAAATACAGACTGGAAGAAACAGCAATAAGAAAATATTCACAGAATTGATACGAGAATTAGCTGTGATTTTTCTAGACAAGTATTATGGAGCCGAATTTCACTTTATTTCTCACTGACTTCTAGCAGAAAAATGAGTCAGCATTTAAGAGGATAGCCAGGAACTTGTCCTGAAGAGCTGGGATTGTGTTCCTGACTTCATCCCCCACTGCCCCCCTTGTCCTCCACACGAAGTAATTGCACACAAAAAACTGCTGGTGAAGAATAACTGCAGAAATTGAGGTCAAATGTGTGCAGAAGGATAATCCTTAGGACATTCCTAAAAAGACAGAGAAGTTTGCAGCCAGTTTCACCAGATCAGGATGCACCAAGGAAGCAGAACTCGTTGCAATCCCCAGCTGTTCAGTGGGTTGGCTGAAACGAGTTTGTGTCCAAAGCTCAAAGCAAAACCCACCCCCTTTTGTTAGAACTGGAAATAATTTGCACCTTCTGGAGTGATTTTCCCACAGAGGAAGCAATAACCACTGTGTACTGCCCAGGGAACTGGGAAGTGTTGGAATTGCCCCTTTTTGAGCCAAACACAATGTATGAAATTCCCTCTTGCCGCTGCAGCTGTAGATTACAGTGAGCAGTGGCAGATCTGCTTCGTCCCTTGCAGTGGGATAAACTCATCCCTGAAAGTCAGCAGCAGCTCCAGAACTGGCAGTTCTGCCTAAAGCTCTAAATATTTATGTGCCTCATAATTTTTTTTTTTCCCCAATACTGATCTTATTGCACCACGATTAAATGTTGGCTTACAGCGAGATCAAGACTGGTCCTCTGTGTCTGAATCCCCTTGTGCCAGCTTCAAAGCTCTCTCTGTCTAGATTTAAAAGATGACAGTAATTATTATTTTAATTTGGTTCATTTTGTGCTGATAATTAAAAAACAATAGATGGCTGTTTTAAAATACGATAATAATTTAAAATTCATAATTAAAAATTTTAAAAGTGGGTGTTTTAAAATATGATAAAATCTAGATAACTTTAGGGTCTTTTAGAACTGATGGCATGGGTGCAACTCCTAGTGAAGCTGGTTTGGCTCCTTGGTAAATGCAATTTTAGCTTTGTGAGCAGCAGAAGACAAACTGTAGCTATTTTCTTGCCCTTTTTTCTTGTATTATTTGTAAACATGGAGGGTTTTTTGGTGAGTCTTTCCTAGGCCGAGGGAGGTAGTGACTGCATTAATTTATATTTTTGGGTAATAAAGGGTGTGGGGAAAATGTAATCAGGTAAAAGTCCACTACTGGTACAGTTATATGTATATAAATATAAGTTGTCCCTGAATAATTTAGGTATGCAGTTCTTATTAGAGCAGCTTGTCAGTGGTACAGCTGTCCAGTGGGAGCTGTAAGAAGAAAATAGAAATTACCAAACAGCAAGAAAATATCCAATTGATGCTGGAGCAAAGTGAGAGATTATTAACTTTTGGGGAAGACTCTGGGTTTTGCTGCTCACAGCATCAGAGGCTTCAGTGGCATTGGAGGTTTGTTCTGGTGCTGTATCTGTGCATGACCTGAATGAAAGGCAGAGGTAGGAAGGGAATTTATCACTGCATCATGAGGTGATGGGAATTACAGGAGGAAAAGGAACTCTCTCATGTCATTTAGTCCTTTCCCTTGGCACACAGAACATGAATGCAGTCTCACTGTTCGAGCTGTTTCTAATATTCAGGATAAATTGCCCTCATCCTTGCTGCATACCATTCCTCACATTTATAATCATTGTGCTACACTAAACAGGGCTTTTTCTATTTGTGTTGGCTGCCTCCAATGACTCCCTCACTTTGTCACCCCTTGTTTGTCACATCCTCTCTCAGTCTCCTGTAAGAAACCCCCTCTGTCTCATTAAGGAAAACAACCACGGCAGTGATATTAAAATATTAAAATGCAAAAATCTGCCGGGTGACAAGATGGGATCTCTGTGCTGCAGTTGGTGTAACTGCCTTGATAAATGCCCTGATTGGAAATTCCAAGGTTGACAAGTTCTGGTTTTCCTCCTCAAGTCCAAAGCAGCGTGGGCAGCAGGCGAGGGAGGGGATTCTGCCCCTCTGCTCTGCTCAGGTGAGACCCCACCAGTGGTGCTGCCTCCAGCCCTGGGTCCCCAGACACCGGAGAGACCTGAGGCTGCTGGAAAGAGTCCAGAGGAGGCCACGGAGATGCTCCTGGAGCTGGAGCCCCTCTGCTCTGGAGCCAAGCTGGGAGAGCTGGGGGTGCTCACCTGGAGGGGAGAAGGCTCCAGGGAGAGCTCAGAGCCTCTTCCAGTGCCTGAAGGGGCTCCAGGGGAGCTGGAGAGGGACTGGGGACAAGGGATGGAGGGACAGGACACAGGGAATGGCTTCCACTGCCAGAGGGCAGGGCTAGATGGGATATTGGGAAGGAATTTCTGACTGGCACAGGGTGCCCAGAACAGCTGTGGCTGCCCCTGGATCCCTGGCAGTGCCCAAGGCCAGGCTGGACACTGGGGCTCGGAGCAGCCTGGGACAGTGGGAGGTGTCCCTGCCATGGCAGGGGTGGAGCTGGGTGAGGGACCCTAAAGATCCCTCCCAACACAAACCATCCCGGGATTCTAAACCAGCTCCTTCTGTGTCAGGTCTGAGCTGTGCTCACTGCTGTGGTTTCCTTCTTGGATGACTGCCGGCTCTCCTGGGGAGCAATGCTGCACTGGATCAAATGCTCCTTCCCCTCAGAATCTCCCATTACTCAGGAGCAGCCGTGGTTGCTGGAGCCCTTGCAGATTCAGTCCTTCACTGAGCACGTGAGGTTTGCTTTTTTCTGCTTTAGGATGAAAAGCTTTGGGGTTCAGATTCTGTGCTGGGAGATTCCCCAACAGTGGCTGAGCTGCTGCCCCTGCCAGGAGCCTCCTCCTTGGAGAAGGCTTTGCAGGGCATCTGGATGGTATGAAAAATGGTTTCAAGGATGAAGACAGTCACTGTCAAACAGCTGAAAACCCAAGGCTGTGCTTGTTTTCAAGGAGCTTCAGCACCGCAGTTTTCACAGCATTATCTGAGTTCTCCCCATTCTGGGCACTGCCATGAAGAAATTCATTCCATCTCAGCTCCTGCTTCTTTCCCCCACTTTTCTCCTCTATGAAGTTTATAATTTGTCTCATAGTTTGATGTTATGGAAATTACTTTAACATCACCTTTTAGTCAGATGTTCCCTGAGGAGCCTGACTTACCATACAATTTAGTCAGAAATGAATTTGTCTTTGTAACAATCTGCAAATTACCAAGCCCATGAAACGCCACTTCTCATAAATGCCTCTTACAGCCTTGCAGATTTGAGTCCTAGAGCAACAATCAGGCTTCAACCCTTCCTTATTTGTCTTTCTGTACAGGCTGCAGAGCAAAAATTACAAAGGCACTTGGGTTTCAAGTGGAAAGTTGTGCATTTTGAACCTGTCGTGATCATACATGGAACAACTGTGCATTTGTGGGAGAATAAGAAGTGTGTTTGTAAATGTTGGTACCAGGTTTGCTGTGCTGAGGGAAGCGTGCAGTAGCGTGGACAAAATTCAGGTCATTGAGGAGAAATCCCTCCAGAGCTGTACATATCATGAAATGGGAATGGTATTAACCAGGAATGGTTTGAAGTGGTGGTTCCTGGACAGTCGCTCTTCATCCCAGCTCCAGGAGCTGTGTCCTACATGGCAGGGCAGTGCTTCCCTTCTTGGTCCGTTCTGAAGCAGAGGAGCTCCCACGCCTTGGAGTGTTGATGCCACTGGACTCCTCCCAGGGCTGAGCATCCATTATCCAGTGCACTGTCAAGTCCACGTCCCTGCTCCCTACAGAGCCACCCAATACCTGCAGAAATCCCTGGCAGGTCTCCAGGAGCACACTTCAGCATGTGAGCAGCCTGGAACCGAAGCATGAGCACTGGGGAACTCGCAGGATCCAACATCTCCGGGTCTGATTCCTGCTAAAAGCAGTTCTTCACAGGGAAATTCCTTAATGGCCTTGCTACCAGCCTGCAGGTGAAGTTTAATATCTTTTAAAATTATGTGCCTGCTTCTGTATGGATCAATTTCTTGAATTGCTTTATAGTTGTATGTAGCTCTTCCTTAAATGCCTTTATTTCAAGTGCAGCCAGTGATATTAATGTACTAGTGCTGGTGTGGAGAGAGTCTTGTTTACAAGAATTGTTTTTCAGGATTGTCCAAGGAGTTTCACAGAATCACAGAATGGTTTGGGTTGGAAGAGACTTAAATATCCCCTCATTTCACCCCTCCCATGGACAGGGACACCTTCCACCAGACCAGGCTGTTCAGAGCTCCATCCAACCTGGCCCTGAGCTCTTGCTTTCCACTCTCATCTCATCTTAATTGTTATGCTAAAAGCTTGAAAATGAGTTCTCCCTACTAATTTACCATGATTTATTGAGATGACTTTGTGTGTTGTGCCAATATTTTTTCACCTGTATGTGTGTCACCCATCAAAGTGAATTATTGCATCAGTTAGAGGGTGGCTGTGATTTCATCTGATAAATCAGCTTGAAAAAAAGAGAGGATAGAGTTTGGAAAATAAGCCAGGTGAAATTACACATAATTGAAGGTAGAATTAAAAGAAAAAGAAACATTATATATTATTACCACTGTAAAAAATGGTTACATATATATAATAGATGAAAGATGTCATCCAGTCATTTCCTGAGAAATGGGATATTTCATGAGGTAAAATCTCTGCCTTCTGGATGGCAGAATGTGGTCCAGGAAAGGTGTGTGGCAAACCCTGCTTGATTTTTTTGATGACAGGTTTGTTCCTCATCTGCATCCACTTACTGGCCCCTGCCAGGCCCGTGTTCCAGGAATGCTGCAGAGATCCCACCCCAGCCCTTGCAGAGCAGGACATTTCCTCTGATCCCTCAGCTCATTGAGAGCTCTTCACAACACACCCACTAAATATTGGTTTAGAGCCTGCCTGTTCACTCATGTGCACAGCTGACCGTGATATTCCCACCCCAGCCTCCTGCACCAGCCCCTGGACAATTCCACAGGGGACTTTTACTGGATCTCTTCCTAACGGGCCTCTGTGGCTGTGCCTGATATTCCCAGGTCTTGGGAGACCCTTGCAGAATGCAGCTCTGCCAGTGCTGATGTTCCAGCTTCTCTCTGATAATTCTGATTTTCTTCTGAGCGTATGAGCCAGAGACTTCAGACACAACGGCTTTGCTGCCTCTCGTCCACCTGCTTATTAAACAAACAGGTTTAATGCAGACACACCACATGAGAAAGGCACAGACTGCGGGGAAAGAAATGAGTGTGACTGATGAGCTGAGATACACGAGCACAAGTGTTGCAAGCCACAAACGTCTCTGCAGCTCCCTTCTCCTTTTGTAAAGGAATGTGAAAGCCAGAGAATAAAATTTGCTGGAGTAGGAGCAGGATACCACTGGAATAAATGTGTGTTTATGCAGTGAATAATAGTATAGCAGGACCCAGGCTGTTGACACAAAACAAATAACAACTCTTTACAGAGCCAACCAAAATGTGTTTAGTTGCAAATGAGGAAAATAATAAGCAAGGCAGACCTTCTGCTGTGTGAGCTATTTGTTCCTCAATCGCTTTGTGAGGCAAAACCTGGAGATAATTGGCGATTTCTTTGTTATGCTCACAGGTGTTGAGGATCGGGAGCATTCAGCATCAGCTGTGCACCCAGAAGATTGCTGGTTTCTTCCCAGAGATCTGAAAACCCATTCTTCTCTCTCTATCCTAATGAAGCTCAGAGGTGCCCCTTTATCTCCCCTGATAATGAACTGATGTTCCTGCAAATGGAGCAGGAAACTTGCAGCAGGGTCGGAGGCAAAGCTGTGGTTGGATCCTGGGCAGTTCGGTCTTGAAGCAGGTAAGGGAAAAAGATCTTTCTGCGTTTCCCTGGGAAAAGAAAAAAAAAAAGAGTTTGAAAGTGTGTCACTGGAAAGGATGTCAGAGGGGTGAAAAGAAACGAGCCCTTACTTTAACGGGAAATTATCTCATAATCATAAATCATAGAATGCACTGGGTACAAAGGGACTTTAAAGCTCATCCAGTGCCAACTCCTGCCATGGCAGGGACATCTTGCACTATCCTAGGCTGCTCCAAGCCCCGTCCAACCCGGCCTTGGGCACTTCCAGGGATCCAGGGGCAGCCCCAGCTCCTCCGCAGCCTAGCCGTGACGTTCTTGCGGCTCTCCCTGGAGAGGAATGTGGCTTCTTTCCTTCCCCTCGGTTCTGGCGGACTTGGCCCCGCAGCTGGAGTCCTCCAGCCTTTCCTGCCTGAGCGGGGCTTAGTTCTGGGAAAGGTTCGGCGTTTCAGAGCCTCACAGAGCGTTCGTGCGCCCTGCGCTCGGGCGAGACAGCCCCAGCAGAAATAAACCCGCGAGCGGGAGGCCGGGGCTGCCCGCGAGGGACGCGCGGCTGCCGGGAGCACAATTCCCTTCTAGTCCCGGCTCCCCGCGTCCCGGGCGCGTCTCTGCGCTGGGAGGCGCGGCAGGCCGGGCAGCCCTGCCGTGCTCGGGGCTGCGGTCCCTCCGGGCGTGCCGGGCGGCGGCGATGCTCGGCGGCTCCGGCTGCGCGTCCCGAGGAGGAGCGGCGGCTGCCCGGGGAGCGCTCGCACCGGGCTGCTCCAGCTCCCGTGCCCTCCCTGCGCTGCAAAGCCGGCGTGCCGGGACGGGGCCTCGCGGCTCTCCCGCCCTTCCGGAGCCGAGGGTGCCGGCAGCGCGGCGGAGAGCGGGGGCGGGGAGCAGCCGGCGGTGCGGGTCAAAAGCGGACAAAGCGCCCGGGCCCGCCCGGCCGAGAGCGCAGCTGGGAGTCTGCTCCCCCTGGGCAGAGTGTTCTCAGGTCAGGGAAACAACTGCTCCTCGAATAGGTCTCTCGAAGCTTTAAGAAGAGATTACTTTGAACTCTGATGATGAGGAGTTACGCTGTGGTTTCGTTAATGGGGATCGCAGGGCTGGAGCCCCTCTGCTCTGGAGCCAGGCTGGGAGAGCTGGGGGTGTTTGTCCGGGCTGATGGGGATATCAGTCCCTGGAAGTCACACAGCTGTGGTTTGCTGAATAGCTGTGATCAGCAGGCAAACCTCACTGGGGGCATTGGAATAAAGGCAGGACAAAAAAGGGGCGGGAGCAAAATTCGTTTGTGCATCCTCCAAACCTTGGGGGTGTTAAAGAAAGGACTCGCCTCATTCCTGGTTGGAGTTGCTGGGAAACTTTCCATCATGAAACATCTTTGCCGGTTCTGTGATAGAGAGAGGAGGGTGAGACGGGATACTGGGCAGGAATTGCTCCCTGGCAGGGTGGGCAGGCCCTGGCCCAGGGTGCCCAGAGCAGCTGTGGCTGCCCCTGGATCCCTGGCAGTGCCAAGGCCAGGCTGGACAGAGCTTGGAGCAGCCTGGGACAGTGGGAGGTGTCCCTGCCGTGGCAGGGGTGGAGCTGGGTGATCTTTAGGGTCTCTCCCAAGCCAAAACCGTTCCACGACCCCACGATTCACAGGGGAGCAAGGCAAGATGTTGTTTCATGGTGGTTTGGGAAGAGATGCTTAAACACCACAGCTAATCCTGGCTGGAATGAGCATCCTGGGTTTGACATGAAATGTTGGACTTCCAGTTCATTTTTCTGAAATGAAATACTGCTCCAAGAAAGCTGGTAATAAAGTAATACCCACGTGAAGGAGAACAGAGTCATCTCAGTAGAGCTGTAAATACAAGCCTGGTAGTTTATTTAGATGAATCAGCTCCTTCTATAGAGCAAATCTGTCTCCCATCTATAAATGGATGTGATTTAGATTACAGATTTATTTCCCACAGAGGTTTAGAGTTCTTAGTATCTAGATTTAAACCTATTTTCTTGCCCTGTGGCCTGTGTTTTTTATTACCAAAGCTATTTTTGCTTTTTAGTATCTGAAACCATGAAGATGATAAATACACCTAGGGCAGGTACCTGTGAAACTTGTGGTTTTTGGGCTGCAAATGTGCATTTTTCACCCTCACTGGTCCATTGGTCTTTGATATTCCCTGTCTTGTGTTTTATTTTCCCATCTGCTATTAATATTCCAATTTTAGATGCTGATTTTCCTGAACTGAGCAGTGTCTGTTGTCCATCTATTGAGTTGGGCATGTTCAACACCACCCACTGTTAGACACAGAGTTGGATTTTATCCAAGTTCATTTCTGGGAATGCCACCACACTCAGAGCTCAGCCAGAGCTGGGTGCTGTTCTCCCTTTCCACAGACAGGTCCCACAAAATCTGAGTTTTCCACTCCCTGCAAGGGTTAAAAGGCAAGATTTAACTGTGCATCTGGACCCTGAAAATGGTTGGCAATTGCCAATAAATGTGTTACTAAAAACACCTCTAGGAAATTGCTTAAAAGGGGGGGGGAAAGCCTTGTGTAACCTCTCATGCAGAAAACTGGTGTTTGCACAAGCTGGGAAGTAAAGTTTGGAGTTTAGTGCTCAAATCAAAGCTGCCTTCAGCACCCTGAGTGTGAGCTTGGGTAGGAGAACCTTCACAGGAGTGACCAGCCTGGTAACCTGGCTATGAAATGCTTGGTAGGGCAAGTAAATCTCGAATTTTACTGCTTGGGTAATCAAATCTCACCAGACCAATAATGAAACTTTAATTTCTGGAAGTTATCTGTGACCATAACTGTCCATTCCTGAATAAAGTTCCCCACCTTTTTGACTTTTATATAGGGGTACAGCCACATTTTCTGGGGGCTGTAACCTCTTTTACCTCCAACAGCGACTTACATTCCTCAGTGCCAGTTCTTCTCATTTCTCTTTTTATTTATTTTTCCCCATTTTTTCATCGCCAGATATGAGCTTCCCTCTCACACTGCTTGTTCAGGTTACCTTGGGTGAGTTGCCCCTCAGCCTCTGGATGCTGGCCACATGGAGAGGACAAGTGGCTCTCAGGAGGCAGCCCTGGGCCATTAAAAGTTGCTCTAACATATCAAAAACTTCACATAACGGAGTCTTCATTAATTCCTCAAATAATTTCTTCTAGACTTATGTTCAAAAAAAAAAAAAAAAAAAAAAAAGATTTTTTAAAGCTTCTCCCAGTGTCTAATTAGAGTTTTCCTTCCTGCAGTTTGAGGTCCCCCTCTAACTTTCCCAAAAATCCTCTACATTAAATCATTCCCACGGTCCCCAATGTTTTCCTGGACACAGATAAGGGGTAGTTCCCTCCTTGCAGTGCAGGAGGTACTTGGGGGTTGTTGGCACAGCACCCCTCAGTCCCCTTGGAGCTAAAATAACCACACAGATCTGCCTTGTTGTCCCCTTCATCCACAGATTTGCTGGACCTCTTTCCAGCCCTCTAAATAAGCATAAACGCGTGCATGTATGTTTATATATTTAAACACATCCTTAACCTCTGTGTTTTGTGAGAGAGCAGCATTTCAAGTACTCCTGACCCCTAGCTTTGTCTCTGCCGGCAGGTGCTGCCTCCCAGATCCATCACCCAGGTGGCTCCTGGGGCCACCAGAGGGACCTGCCTGGCTCGAGGATGCTGAGCTCCCACCCGACCCCCCTGCTCTGTGCCCTCCTGACGGCCTCCCCCGGGCCATAGTGAGGAGAATGTCCCGAGCCCAGAGTCATGAAATGCCCTGGGCTGCTCTGGCCTGTGGCTGTGGGAGGGGTTTTGTTCTTCCACTGCTCCCATCCCCTCTGCTGCCAGCAGACATCACTATGTTATTCCTGATCGTTTTTTGTTTTTTTCTGGATGGAAATAACTCTGCCATGTTCTTCCACCCTCCCTTTGCTGGCAGGCGAGGAGAACAATTGCCTTTTTCAATTTCCTGCTCCTGGGCTGTTTTCCGTGATGCTCAACGAGAGCTGTTGGGGTTTGAGGATCAGTGCTCAGCTCTGCAAATATCTGTCTGCTCCCACCGTGACCCAGCCCATTCCAGGGACAGCTCTCACCCTCCTGTCCTTGCTGTTAACTCCCTGCTTGACATCTTTAATCAGGCTAATTAAATAATGCATTGAACGCTCTGGCCTTGGCTAGAACACAACCAATATTTCCCCTGGACTTCCTCCTGTCTTTGCTCTTGCTTTGCCTTGCCTTGAAATATATTTTTTATTATTTTATAATTTAAAAAAAGGTTTTTATCCTTTCATGTTTATGCAATAGTACTTTTCAATGCTCTTGATTCTGCTAGTTGCTGATAAAAATTTATATCTATATAGATGTATGTATTAAGCCTTCTGAAATTAGTGATAATATCATGATGGCTCCCATGACTTTTTTTAAAATAACTTTCTTACAGTTTTTTTCTTTCTCTTTTTTTACATACTTTTAATGACTCCCATATAGCTTTTTTTCCCCATAAGTTTTCCAGCATATTTTTGCAAAAGCTCATGATTCTTTAGCATATCAGATATTTTCTCTTTTTTTCCCTCTTATTCTCATTTCTGAGCACCCTGTACCCTCTCAGTATCCTACTATAATCAGCAGAGAGCTCGGAATGCATAAGAAAATACCAACATTTATGTAAAAAGGAAATTTAATTATAATCAGAGCTTAGTTTTGGCTCTGCTTGAGGTTGTTTTTAAGGGCAGAAGCAGACTTTGTAATTGGGGAAGTACGAAGTGTATTGCTTCTCAAATGGGCTTCAGTAATTAAATAAGAATTTCTAAAGGGCAGCATCATGCTGCCTCAATTCAATGAATCTTTACAAGGATACAAGAAGAGATTTCTGATGGCTTTGACCAGCTTTTGCTAGAATAGACCAGTGTTACATTTATGGCTTTAAATGATGAGAGCAAATGTTGGTTTGTGCTGTGAGGTTTCAGCAGTTTTGTTTCATGTGCTGGCTGCAAACCTCGGGATAAATTCTCAGGTTTGACTGGCACTGGGAAGAAATGCAACATTTAAATTTGGTTTTTAAAGTCCCAAGAAAGAGTGAGAAGCTTTTGTGAAGAGAATTTGGAAGGTAGTGACAGAACCACGGAAGGTTTGGGTTGGAAGGGACCTTGAAGCCCATGCAGTGCCAGCCCTGCCATGGCAGGGACACCTCCCACTGTCCCAGGCTGCTCCCAGCCCCGTCCAGCCTGGATTTGGACACTGCCAGGAATGCTCTTGAGTAGCAAGTGCCTGACAGCTTTAGTTTATAAACACGGGATCGTGGCTGGGATAGGGCAGTCAGGAATGACCCGTTCTGGTGCTGGTTCCTTGGCTCTGGGCTGAAGGAAAGCAGCAAACCCAGCTCTCTGCAGCAAACAACAGGAGGAGTTCGTTGCCCTTTGTCGCCAAAACAAGGCAAAAAAACAGTGACGGTGGATTTTAAATGAAACTTCTCCTAATTTTTAACTGTGATCTTAGCAATGAATTCTCAGTTCAGCTGCTCTCTCCTCAGCCTCCTTAAATTTCATTTTCCAGGGGCTGTGCTTGTGGCGCTGCCCTGCTTTGCCCCTGCTGCTGTTCCAAAGGAGTGCTCCAGCTGTCCCCTTGGAAGCTCCAGCGCTGTGGGATTAGAAGTCTTTTCAATGAATTGAAAAGGTGGGGAAAAAAAAAAAATAAGAAAAAAAAACAACAACGCCGAGTGCACCGTGATTTGCATTTCAGCTTTTAGCCTTTGCCAGGTTCAGAGCACAAACGTATGAGACGGTTTTAATGAAGATGGATAAAGCCAGAGTCTCTATTTCAGCAGTTCCTGCTGTCCCCCAGGTAATCAGCTCAGACCCGGAGCTGCTGCTGCCTGGCAGAGGGCAGGAAATCCGAGTCGTTGTCATGGGGATGCTGAGGGGCAGCACCTCGGTGCCAGCAGCTCCAGGCTCTTCCCCCAGAGCACCAGTGGAGCTGCAAAGGTGTGGGAAAGCCCATCCTTCTCCTTTAGCCTTTCAAGGTATCTTCCTGTCTCACAGTTTCATCCACACTGGTACAAAATGGCCAAACCACAGGGTATTGTTTTGCCCTGCCTTGCTCAGGAAAATGTTGAAGCTGTAATGCTGTTGGGAAAATGGAGTTTGGTTTAATCACCCGCCTAAACCCCGAGTCACCCACAGAAACCACGACCTGTAATCCTCAATTCAAGGACTGGGCAGCATATGGTAGAAATCCTGCTGATTTTAACTCAATTATTTCCAGCTAAATGAGAGAGGCTGTGTCAGAAACCTTACAAAACCTCCGTGGGTTTTGCTGCCCTTTTTGGCAGTGCCCACAAAACCCTGCATTGTCCGAGACTCTTGGAAACCCCAGCAGGAGATTTAGGGGGAGAATCCTCAGTTAGAGAGACCTGGCACCAGCTGGTTCAGCTTTATCCCTGCAAGATGAAGGTTTTGAAGTGGGCTCTGTGTTGGTGCCTCCCCTGCCTGTGTGCAGCCAGGTGCTGGTGTGTTAAAAGGTAACAATTAACAGGTTTGCAATGCATTTCTGGTTCTGGACGTGCCTCACAGGCAGAAAGTTCTCTCCTTAATGAAAACTCTTTTAATATGTTCTGTTCTCATTGCTTGGTTGTACAAAGATCCAGCCTGTGCCCTTCTGCCTTTCCCCATTATCCAGGATGCTGAAGCTGAGGCTAATGTGAATTAAGCTCTTGGCTTTGTTCAATTAGAAGTGCTCTCAGAGGAAGGTTATTTCAGAGAAGCCCTAATAAATGGTAATAATAATATGCATTTCCGGGAAAGGAGGCTTCTCTTACTGCTCCATTAGGGCTTGTCTAAATACAAAAGTTCTGCCTTAAGAACATTAGGTCTCATCAGGTCTTCCGAGTACTGTGCCTGCCTTCCATTCCCACTTTGAAAAAGCTCATTACAAACCCATAACCCTGCTTTAAATAATAATGAAGAAGCAGGTGCAATGGTGATGCTCTTCAAAGAATAATCTGGAAGTTCAGATTTTAAGACCTGTCAGAATTTTACATTTCTGTCCAGAAGATGAGGTTGAGTGAATCCAGCAGGGATGGTGCAGCGAGGGAATTCCTTATCTCAGTTTTCCCGTCCTGTAAATAAAACTTGAAGATGGAGCCTCCCTGAACCTCACAGACATAAAACAAACACATGCAGCACCTTTGAAATGGATTCATGCCATGAAATATGCATATGTTGGAATTTCAGCAGGTGAAATGCATTCCAGGTTATACTGGCAAATACTTCCTATCTCAAAGTCCTGTCAATATAAATTACTATAATTTATAGTACTAATATAATAACGGCATGAATTAGACTGCATTTAAATGAGATGTGCTACCAATGTTTGCCCAAACTGCATCTTTTCAAAAACTGCTTTAATCTGCAGGAGCCAGACTGTAAATTAACCAAAAACAGCCAAGGAAAAGCAAATATTGGTGCGGAGCAAGGTACAGACTTTATTTTTATTGGTTTTTAGCTGTATAAAGCTAAAGCTAATATAAATTTATGCATAAATTTTATGTATAAAAAATCCATAGTGAGAGGGGTGTAGTGTAGCAACAGTAGCTATTGATTTCTGTCACCTGATTTTTCTTTGCTTAGGTATTTNTTTCACTGCATTATTGACTCTGCCTATGCTAATTTCTTATGTTTTCGGTTTCCTAATTAGCAGTTTGACTTCACTGTCCCCATAAAGTTGGTGCTGGAAAGCACAGATCCATTGGATCCTGACACTAAGGAGGATGAAAAGTGTGACATGCTGGTACAGGTGCTGCACATATCATGAGAAAAAGCAGGCAAAGATAGATTGCTGAAATGTACTGTTTGCTTCAGGTTTTTTTTGAGATATAAAAATCTATCAAAGCCTGATTTCCTCTAAGCTGAGTAACTCCCTTGGCTGGTTGGCAGCTTGGTGCAGGAAGAAGATTGGGGTCTGGCTGCACATCACTAAATTGCTTTAAAAGCTGCAGCACACTGAAGAAATGCCCTCCCAGATCTCTTGCAAGTTAAGGCAGCAGTTGTCCTCAATAAATCCCGTTCCAAGCCATGGATCTGTCCATGTTCAGGTGTTTACTGCACTGGATTGACTCAGTATTGACTTCCTAAGGCTTTGTTCTCTCTGCTTTGCAGTAGACAAGACAGGGCACTTTAAAATGGTTCAGGATCATCAAAGCACTGAAATGATAAAGAGCAGCTCTCTGCTAGGTTTTTATGCCATTATTATGAAAAATATTGAGGCATAATGTCCAAACATTTTATTTGTAAACTTAGAATTTCCAAGAATGCAGATGTTGCTCTGGCTAAGGGGGAGGCTTGCACTGCAGTTGTTCAGTGTGAGATGAGGAATAAAAAGGGATAAATGGCTTTTGTATCCTTGTTTATTTTCCAACTCTCCAAACGAATAACTTTGCCTTTTAGGATTGAAATTCAGGAAGGAAAATACCCAGGCTCAACAGCAGGTATTGGCAGTGCACTGTGATGGGAGAGAAATGCCTTTAGTGCCAGAGCTGTGTGCTGCCTCTCCTTGTGTTTTGTAGTGTGTATTTAGAGTATTTACTGCTTTTATGGAATAACTCCCAGCTGCTCCCAGGGATGGCAAAAAACTGCTGCTGTCCACATGTGCCTGCACAGGAATTATGGCTCCTAAGTAGCCAAAACTCCCTCTGAACCTCTGGATTCGTGGTGTTTGCAGTGAACCAAGAATAATGTTCATCAATACGTTGTTTTCAACAGAGAGCTGGGTCTGAACTTCACCTCATTCAAACTACGTCATCTAAATGCTTGTTTTGATATAATCTTTTCTTTATGTTTTGGACTCTTAAAGTGAAGCTTTATTTGGCATGGTGAGTCAAAGTCAGTGATAATCTACAGACACCAAAGCACTGCTGCAATCTGTAAAATATTGTTGTAGACAGACTAAATTCTGTTTGTATTCTGCAAACAAAACAGGACTAAAGGTCTCTATTTTGGTGAAGATCAGTGTATTTTTCTTCCTACCAAGCTATTGAACACTGTCACTTTTCAGCTGGGATCACTTCACTGACTCACCCTTTTTTGTCCCTAAAAGCAAATGGTGAAATTAAAGATAAGAGTTTTGTTGGTGATTATTTCTGCTTCCTATTTCTATCAGGCAAAGTCTCATTAAATTCCCATTGGTGAAAAGGCAGCCATCTGTTTTCCCTGATTGTAGCTGTGCCATGTCCACCTGTATCCAATATAATCCTGCTATTGGGACTCCTCGGGGTGATATGAATTCTGCTGCCTGGTTCAGTTTGTCTCTTTGCCATCAATAGATAAACACGAGTGGAAAGAATTTTATCGCTGAGAGGCTTGGCCGGAGATTCCTTGGCTTTCACAGAATTCTGTGCCAGTGCTGACATCCTCCTGGGCGTGGATCACTGGGAAAGCATCCACACCTCCTCAGGTGGGACAATTTCTGTCCCAGTGAAGAAGCTCTGAGTCCCTTTGAGGTCAGGGTGGCATTGCACTTTGTTGGTAATAGCTGTTATGAGACATTTATATGATTTTCTATCTGTTTGAGTCCCTGCAGCCGTCATCTGATAAGAGCAGGCTGGGGGCCCCTTCAGTGCTGGGTTTGCAGCAGTTCCTGCTTCCCCTTTGATTTGTCAGCAGGCAGCACTTCTATGGCAGCCCTGTTCAGAATTCAGTTCCACCTATTAGAAATAATAATCGCGTTTAAGCCAGCGCAGATAAAACCCTCCCGTGAAGTAGTAAGGTGTGACCGGATTAATTTGTTTGTGACTGGTTTATTTGTGCCTCTTTTATGAGGGTAATTACAGCCTTCCACCTGAATAATGGGAAGCAACTGTCTGTTGAGGCTGGAGGAGGGAAGGGGGGTCGGGATCGGTGCGTACCCGGCTGCTGCATTTCGCTGCCTCGGGCTCCGGTTGCAGAGAGCAGGGTGCCCACCGCCCCATGGCTCGGTGGGAATCCGTCCCTGTTTCCACACGGGGTTGGATCCATCCCGAGCTCCTGGCAGGGTGGGACTGGCCAGGTGCGAGCAAATCACAGAATGCCAGGATGGGGTGGGTTGCGAGGGACCTTGAGGATGATCCCCATTCCACCCCCTGCAGTGGGCAGGGACACCTCCCACTGTCCCAGGTTGCTCCAAATTCCATTCAAACTGGCCTTGAACCCTCCCAGGGATGGAGAAGACACAGTTTCTCTGGGAACCCTGTGCCAGGGCCTCCTCACCCTCACAGGGAACAATTCCTTCCCTATATTTAGCCTGAGTCTCCCCTCCTTTAGCTCAAAATCACTGCCCCTTGCCCTGTGGCCACAAGCCCTGATAAAGTCCCTCTCCAGCTCTCCTGGAGCCCCTTTAGGCACTTGAAGGGGCTCTGAGGTCTGCCTGAGCCTTCTCTTCTCCAGAGGAGCTCCCCCCCCCAGCTCTGCCAGCAGAGCTGCTCCATCCCTCTGATCCCCCTGGAGCCTCCTCTGGGCTCTCCCCAGCAGCTCCAGGTCCCTCCTGCACCGGAGCCCAGGGCTGGGCTCTCTCCTGAGCACAGGGGCAGAACCCCAATCCCTGTCCTGCTGCCCACGCTGGGGATCAGCCCAGGGCAGGGGGTTTGGGCTGCCAGGCCAGGCCATGTTCAGGTTTTCACCCACCAGCACCCCCAAGTCCTCCTCCTCAGAGCCCCTCCCAATCCCTCCACTCCCTGGCCTGCACTGATCCTGGATCATTTTGAATATCAAGGACAGATGTACATTGATGTTGAGTTTGTACGCCGTGGATGGACTGTTTTTTCCCCAATATAAGCATTTTTTCCCCAGAGGCGTGTGGGATGGGTGTGATTTCCAGTGCAGGGACTAGCAGGGACAGCTGGTGCCTATCACTGTGCAGCCATCAACATTTCTGTGTGGCACATTGTGCATGAAACTACCACGTACGCACACAAAAAATTAAAAATATTTCCAACATAGTGCTCTGAGTAATCTTTCCCCTCACTGATTTCCCTTTGGGTGGGGGTGTTTTAGGTATTTCAGTGACCTCTTGGCTCAGCTGAGGTGCCTCCTTAGCAGCTCCTTGTAGCACAGACAGCAGCTGAAGCGTTCCAGCCTTTCGCTCAGATGTTTTGTGATCCTGACGATTACAAGTTCAGTTTTTGCTAAGAGAGCTGGCAATTACACAGGCACTGAGAGGAGCCACAGCCAAAGCTGCTGTCCTGACTTTAAGGAGCCCTTGGAACTGCCCCTTACTCCAGGGCTAACAGGACAGTGGGAAATGGCACCCACAGTGGGTTTTGCTGGTGGTGTACAGGATGGCAAAGCCTTTAAGACCCATTTCCCACTTCCTTAGAAAACTTTCAGCAATATTTTAATAATCTTATCTATATAAAAATCATATTTCCCCCCTCTTTTTTTTTTTTCCTCAGTGACCAGCATCAAACCCATGCAGATCTGCAAGTTCTGTTTGCTCTAAAAAGGGGAACTTCCATAGAGAACATGTATATGATAAGAATTTATTTGTTTGTTTGTTTGTTTATTCTGCAATTTCAGCTCAAGATTGGCTGATTCATTTAAACTTCATGCTTTTCCTAGGAGCCGTGGTGGAAAAGCTGTTTGGACTAGCAGCCTGGAAAATGCCAACCTTAAGCTGTGCTTCAATCCTCCAAAGCCTCTGCAATCCAAACCAGGTGAGAAAGCAACTCATCCCAGAGGTTTTGCTGAGAACTCGAGGTGGCTGCTGTGTTTTCCTGTGCATATCATATCCTGGGTGCCACTGAATTACTGATAATTGAGCGCAGAGTGTGGGGGGAATTATTTGCAGCTCTGTCCTGTCAGAGTGACAAAAAGCAGCCTTGAGGTGCTGCTTGCTCTGCTCAGCTCCACACTTTCAATATTTCCTCAAGGCTGTTGCTCCTGTCTGCTGTCACAGACCCACATCAGCATTTCCATACCATTACCTTCAGCGAGGAGCATTCCCTTAATTCCTGCCTTGTTTAGACTATAAATAAAACTAACGGCTCAGGAAAGAGAGCCTTGCAGAGCCCTGCCCTGGGGGCTACTCAAAACCTGAAAATTTCATTGGTTTGACAGTCTTTACGGACGAACATCTAATCTGTAATAACCATAATGCCAGTTGGAAATCCATAATTAGGGCCCACTCTGAGCTGTGGCACAGCAGATGAGGAATAATGTCGAGCACTCCACTGGAGGAAGTGCACCCAGAGAGTTTGTCAGGCCATTTTCTCTGTATGATTCTTATTCTGGCTCTCCCTCTCTCCCCCCCCAACTCCCCAGCCAGTATGATGAGAAAATAAATACAGATATTTATGTCCATTTCTGGGAATGCAGTTGTCTCAGCACATACAGCACCCAGGAGGGCTGTAAGGAATAAATTAGTGATCTACGGTGCGGATGTGCCAGGCAGGATGCATGTCTGTTTGACTGCTGCTAAGGAGCTAAATATTTCAGATGAGGAAGCTTTATGGTGCTGTGAATGTCACTGATATGTCAAAGGAACAATAAGCTTGTGGAGCTTTTAGGGGTTTATTCTTCACCCTGCTGCTGGGGGCTGGTGCAGAGGGACTGCCAGTGCTGTGGGTTCTGCAGGCCCACGGAACCTCTCCAGAAGTCATGAGCATAACTTTTAGGTGATGGAAATTTGTGTAATCCTAGAATATCAAAATTCAAACCAGTGCGGACAACAGGTGAGGGAGGGAATTCTGCCCCTGTGCTCAGGTGAGCCCCCACCTGCAGAGGAGCCCCAGCCCTGGGCTCCGGCACAGGAGGGACCTGGAGCTGCTGGGGAGAGCCCAGAGGAGGCTCCAGGGGGATCAGAGGGATGGAGCAGCTCTGCTGGGAGGAAAAGCTGTCAGGGCTGGCATTGTTCACCTGCAGAGGAGAAGCTTCGGGGTGACCTAACTGTGGCCTTCCAGTGCCTGAAGGAGCCAAGAAGAAAGATGGAAAAGGAGTTTCTACAGGGGTCTGGAGCGACACGACAAGGGGGAATGGCTTCACACTAAAAAAATAGGTTTAGATGGGATATTGGGAAGGAATCCCTCCCTGGGAGGGTGGGCAGGCCCTGGCACAGGGTGCCCAGAGCAGCTGTGGCTGCCCCGGATCCCTGGAAGGGCCCAAGGACAGGCTGGACAGGGCTTGGAGCAGCCTGGGACAGTGGGAGGTGTCCCTGCCCACGGCAGGAGGTGGAATAGGATGAGCTTTAAATTCCCTTCCAAACCCTTCCATGGTTCTGTGAATATCCTGAGCTGGGATGCACCTGCAGGGATCACAGGGCTGGCTGTGCAACCCCAAGCATCCCATCATGTGCCTGGGAGTGTTTTCCTAACACTCCTTGAATTCTGCACCTCTGGGGCCTCAGAAGGAGCCGGGCCAGTTTACAGGAGCTGAGGTCCTGTGAACACTTCCCAGCTGGTGTGGAGAGTGAGGCTGGGATGTGCAAAGGAGGCAGAGCCCGTGTTGTGCTCGTTAGAGAAGGGCCTGGAAGCCTCCCCTGGGCACCATCTGCTGCCTTGTTTGTGGAGTTTGATCATCTCTCAAAGAATGGCTCCGCTGAAACTCCGTGATTAATCTCCGGGATCCGAATCTCTGTAGCAGCCTGAAGGATGGCAGGATTTAGCTCGTTAAAATAAAACTGTGTGAATGTGCAAATTCTCCTCAAAAGAGATTGGGATTCATGAAGCAGCTCAGTACAAAAGTGGGGAAATGAGCTGTGGCTTTTTGTGCTGCCTATTTACAAACACAAGCTCCTTGATAAAAGCTGGGAATATCTCTCGGAGATGAGCGGTGACTAAAACAGCCCCGTGATCGTGCTTAGAGGACTTGTGGAAGGCACACAATGTCTGAAGATGATTTTAATGAGTGACACCAATTTCAGGGAGCTGCTAGGAGGCTTTTCTTTCTAGATGGTGGAAGGAATATTTCACTGACAGGTGTTTTAAAGTATTTCCTGTACAATGAGTCGGCTCAATTTGTCCATAATGAATAAAATGAAATTTAGGGATCATTTAGGGGTTATTAATGGCTGTGATATATTAATTATGCAGCCAACTTTAATTGTCTGCTCCTTAAAAAAACAGTTCAATTAGAGTCCTTGGAGTTTTTAATAGTGTGTTGAAATAGTTTTCCAAACAACAAAGTATTAAGTCTCGTTATGTATCCATTTCTTTTTTTATGGGAAATGATTTGACCAAAACTGATCCTGACAGGGAATTTAAATAGTGTAAACCCAGCCTGGCAACAAACATAGAATTCTAATGTGTGCAGCATCCAGGCCATGGAATTGTCCTCAAGTCACTGAGGTTGCACAGGATATATGTGACAGCTCATTGTGGGTTTGTGTGGGATCTTCAGCTAATTTCTGTCTGGAGAAAGTGAAATATACTCTCTGTTGTTTCTCCTGGCCATTCTTTGAACCTGCCCCATGTGTCTGTAAAACAATCTGAAAACATGCAGATTTATTTACTATGCTCAAAGAAATCTGTCCATTGGGCTGCTGATTTACAGTTTTCCCCCCTCCCATCTACACTGGGTTTCACCAGGTACTTTCAGCCCTGTAAAGAAAACTGTTTACAAAGTGAGATTTACTCTGGAGCACTGCATTCATGAATAGGAAATAAAGGTACGGTTCTGAAAGAAGCTTTTTTTTTTTTCTGCTGTAATTCTTTCTCATTTTGCTCTGTTCAGGGAAATGAATCCTCCCAGCAGCCACCTGCAGGGTGTATTTCCTGTGGAGGGAATTGATTTGCAGGTTCGTCCCAGTCAGTGTTTAAGGAATGACTGAACAATGAGGTTGTGCACAGCAGAGGCTGCTTCAGTGCAGAATTGGCCCATTTGGTGTTTGGAAATCTGGAGCAAACTGCTCCCATGGAAGCTGTGCAGTCTTGGGGGGGGGGCTGAGGGCAGGGTGGGATGCCCAGGCTGGAGCTGGGTCCAGGATGGCCACGGATCAAGGCAGTCAGGATCTCCTGATAGATCAGGCAAGTGAAATGATGGAAAATACAGGTAGAGTGCAAGGAAATCAGCCCACTTATTTTTGTTCCCTAAAGGACAAGGGCAAATCAATCAGTTTTCACTTGTGGCTTTAATTTTTAGTGTTGTTTTGTTTGGTTTGGTTTTAGCAGAGGGAAAAACAAAGCAAAGATTCAAACTCCAGGTCTGAGCTGTTGAGGGAAGTCCAGGGATCCTTTTCACTCCAACAACTGAGTTGGAGTGTTTTGAGTGCCCAGCAAACAAAACAGCTCAGCAAAAACTATTTCCCACTCCCACCCAAATAAAATGAGGAGGAGGAGGAGAAGGAAACTTTCCCTTATCAATCCTCCAGGCCCAGGATTACAAAGAGCAAGTGATGGGCCTTGGGAAGCTTCCAAACTCCTTCCAGGTGTTTCTTTCCTGAAAATGTTCTTTCAGTGCTGGGTCCCAGTGAGAAGGTCCCAGCCCCCCTCTCTGTACAACTCGTGTGGAAGGCTGGAGCATCTTAGGAACAACTTCTCCCTCTTTAGCAGCAGTTGGGTAGAAAGATGAAATATAAATAAAAAGCAGCTGTGGTCTGGGAGTTATCCTGACTTCTGAAAACAACACTTTTAAGAAGCTCTCTGGTAGAAATAAATACCATGGCTCTGCAGATGTCTCAGGGGAGAGATGTGCTTTCTTCTTCTCTTTATTCTTCCAGGAAAAGGATGACAACTGATATATCTATCTGTGGGACAGTCTGCTGATTTTATTTGAAGACTACAAGAAATTATTCAAGCTTCAAGCAAACATTTCCTCCATATTTTTATTTTTTTTTTGGAAGAAAATCAGCAAATTGAAAATCATGCTTGCCTTTCACAGGAAGGATGTTGCAAAAAACAAGTACAAGAGCAAAGGCTGATGAGGATGAAGGCAAGAAGAAAAGCAACCCCTTTTTTTTTTT
>WAAG01020722.1:37032-47238 GCA_013390105.1 Tichodroma muraria
TTTTTTTTTAAGAGGAATCTCCGAATTTTGGAGATAAACAGTTATTTTACTTGTAGGTAACTTAAACAAGGGGGGTTACGCAAGGGTGTGCTTTGACGTATCAAAATTAGGTAAAATGCCAAAAAAATAGGATGTTTCAGACCAAATTTTTTTGAGGATGATGGGAGACAAGATTTGATGTTGAAAGAAAATGCTTAAACTGCCTCCAATTTGAACCATTTGTCTGTTAACCTGACAGAAATGAGAATTTAAGTAAATTCTTGCTTTCTCAAGTTGGCTTTCCCCACCCCTCAGTTAGGAACTGACCCATCATGTGATGGGCAAAGAGGAAGTGGAATTTCCCAGCTCCATCACCTGAATCATCAAAGTGAACTAGAATTGAAGGTGATTTTGTTGTAGGTGGGGTTAATTCTGTATGGGATATTTGCTGAAGACTGAGCAACAGTAAAAGGAACGTGGAGTGAAAAGCACTTTTCATACACTTTCCATCTAGAATCCAATTCCAGAGAATTCTCCCTTGATTTCACTCTATAAAGCTGTCAGAATTCACACCTGATTTGGGCCCAGCACTGTAGGTATTATTATTCTGATATGAAAACAGAAAATGGCCAAATAGGTGCATTTTTCCAAAGAATTGCCATTGTTTGCCTGTTCCCAGCCATGCCAGCCAGGAGCAGAGGTGTGATCCCCTTCTCCCACCTCCCAGCCCCGTGGGGGCCTTGGCAGAAAGTTTCTTCTCTGAGTTTTCAGAGTGTCTGGAAGAGAAATAGATGAGCTTGTTCCACTTTTGGTACATTTTTAGCAAAAGCACATGAAGAAGAAACTGGCTTTTGGGTGTTCTTGTAAATATTTTACTAGAAAGTGGCCTCGCGAGGGATCCTCTCTTTTGTTGGAGCCAGATTCCTCAGAAATAGTGCTTTTAGTAAAAATTGCTTTGGGATCCCATCAGCATGTCCTACTTTCCTGCTCTGCAACAGTGTGAGGTATTTCTCAGAGTATGTGCTTTTTTTTGGAGACATTTATGGTAATGGAGAAACCTCTAGACCAGTTACTAATTTTTCCATAATTAAAATTTCATTAAAAAAGATGATTAGAAGCCTTATTATGTAAGTTGGATTTCTGGCTGACTTGCTAAACATCTTGTATTTGTATGAGTAGGTTGTGTCACATCTGATTTGCAGATTGCTCCTTACCTGGTCTGAAGCCCTCCAAAATGGTGAAGAAACTTTCTCTTGGATTAAAAAGGTTCTTGGCGTGACCTTAAATTGCTGCAATTGGATTTGTTGCTTGTGTTTGATGGAAAAAGTTGCATGTCCCATCCCTTCATCCTCCTGTGGAAGCAGAGGCTGTCTCTGAGGGGGGGAAGCAGATTCTTGCCCAGAGAAATTGTGGATGCTCCATCCCTGGAAGTGTCCAAGGCCAGGCTGGACAGGGTTTGGAACAACCTGGGATAGTGGAAGGTGTCCCTGCCCATGGCAGGGGCTGGAATGAGATGAGTTTTAAGGCCCTTTCTAACCCAAATCATTCCATGACTCTCCTCCTTGGCTGGCAGGCAAGAAACCTTCCATCCTGCAATCTTTCCTCCAGGTCTGCTCCAAGCCGTATTTCCATATGTCTATAACGACATCAATATTTTAAATAAATAAAATATATAAACTGCACATATATGAAAAATCTCCCCCAAATTCTCTGCAAATACAGATGGGTCTCGCAGTTTAAAGCTCAGGAAAACACTGAAGGTGACAGCAGGAGCAAGACCTGAATGCAGACAAGTGCAGGCTCATGCTGCTCCCAGATCCATCCCCACGGATCCTCCTCGGGCTGACCTTGAGGGAGACACTGCCTTCCTTTTCCTGCCCTTGGTGTCTCCACGAGGGCTGTGACTGACAGGAAGCACGGGTTTATTTCAGCAGACAGTTCTACAATAGATTTCACAGCATTTCTGCTCCTGGGATCAAACTGACTCCCGGCCGAGCCTTGGTGTCATTGTTGCAAGTGGCATCGAAATACCTCAGCAGCAAATGGTGTGCTGCACCTGAATTTTTCTCAGGACTTTTTCTCAGGAATTGTTTGCACAATGCAAAGCGGTAATCACACGATTAATTATCTTCAAGAGGCTGGCCCAGTTTCCCAGCACTTACTGCACTGACCTGTGTTCATCTTAGTTGGGAAGAATCCTACCAGAGCAGGCAGTATGGGCTTTTGAACTGAAGTGGAAGCCGGTTTTAGGAGAGATCTGGAACATTTTATTTCCCCTAAAAGGTAATAAGGAGGAAAAAAAACCCCGACAAAACATGGTTTTACTCTGTTTAGAGTTTCTGAACACTTCTTGCCTGTAACTACTTTATCTGCCTGGTAGAGCAGTGTTACAAAGATGAGATGAGGAAAGTTAACTTACACAAGTACAATTCTATTTGGTTTTCCAGTAAACCTGGATTTGAAGGGTGTGTTTAGGTCACTGAGTGTTGGAGCCCTCAAGGAGACTGATGGCATGAACGAGTCTGACTTCGTTCCTCTCCCTGAGAAATACTTTGGGCAAAAGACAGCAGAGCAGTGCTGGGAAAATCTGTGTCCTCCCAGGCTGCTGGAAAAGAGAGAGACCTTCATTATACTCTCATTACTCCGGCTCTCAGCACAGAAAGACAAAAAAATATAAAGGTCACTAGCTTTTACCATCTGTGCTAAAATGAGATGAAGGTAATAGAGAACTCCAAGATTTATTGCTTAGCAGCTGATTTGAGGCTTCAAGTAAGTGGTTAAGATTCTTAATCCTGTCTCAACACTTCCTTACTTTGTAAAGGCGTGTTCCAGAACCCCCTGAATTTGATGGAAACATCAGAACTTCCTTCATCAGGCACTGGATCAGACTTCACAGGTTAATTGAAAACGTGAGTCTGGAATACTGGCTCCTGAATGGGTTTGACCGAAGAAAAAGGATTTTAATTTGTGAAATACATGGGAGTATGAGAGGAAAATTACATCTGGGGATTGCAGCAGGTGATTTCTGTTTAATAAGATGAGAGACTTCCCTGGGTCCATTTGGAAACCACTTGACAGTGGCTGTGCAGCTGCTTAATTGGATGCATTAAAGCAGCTGACTGGTGCATTCATCAGTGTCCTTGCATCCTCCAGGAGGTTTTCTGACAGCTTTGGAATTTTGCTTGGCACTTCCTATTCCTTAGAAAAGCTCCTCTCCCAACCTGGCAGCTCCCAGCCTGCCCGTGGTGGGAAGGATGGAGGATGTAGGCACATCCAACCCTGCAGGCTGCAGGGCTGAGGAGATCACGGGCTGTAGATCCCAGGATCAGGGATTTGGAGGTGAGAATTTGGAGCTTTGCTGTGAAACACATCCAGTTTGGCTGAGATGGATTTCAAAGGTCGATAGCTCAGCTCCCAGAAAGAAATGAGGTGAAAGAACCTGATTGTGTTGGACACTTTGCAGCTGACTCAGCAAGGCCAAGTGTGCAACCTCTAAATTAAACACTTTGGAGCTGATTTAATCATCACCTGAGCTGTGAATTTTTTAATCAGGTGCCTGTTTGTATCTGACGAAGGGATGTTATTTCTCTGAAAGGATGGTAGCAGCAGCACTCTCCCTGCTTTTCTGTGGAAGGCCAGGAGCAAACACTGTGTCATTTTCATACAGACAATTCCAGCATTTCAGAGCTTCCTCACTAATTTAGTTTAAATTGTCCAAACCTCACCCTCATCAAACAAAAGAAAAATCGGTCTGGCACTTCCACGTTGCCATGAGTTGCTCAAAATGAGAGATAAATGAGGGATAAAGCCATTAAGATCATGTGGGCAGTGCAATTTTAAAAGCCAAACTCGAGTGGAGTGTGCTGGTTGTGTGTGAATATCCCCATTACCAAAGTAAATAAGCCCAGCTGTTGGCAAATCTGAATTTCAGTTCCAAATGGCCTTGGCTTCTCAGTGACCTCTGCAGAGAGGGAGCAGCTGGACTGTTCACACAAATCCCTGCCACGTCAGGCCAGTTTTTATTTGAAAGTCGTGTGGCCCCTGTCCTGCCTCCAGCACGCTGAATATTGAGGTTTTTCCTGCTCTGGCTGTGCTGCAGGTGTGGGCACTGGGAGCTGATTTGCTGTTTGAGGCTCTGAACCATCGCTCATTAAAGCCACTCTGCTGCCTTCAGGATCCTAGGATCAGGGTAGCAGTAAATCTGTATCGGGTTCTTTTTTGCTGCTAACTTTAACGGCTCCCAGTCAAAAATTTTCTCATTTAAGGGTGTGTTTAAATGGCTATCTTGTATCTGAAATTAAGTATTCAGCTTTTTTTTTTTTTTTTTGAGTTTAATATACTGTTTAATTAACTGAAGCCAGAAACACAGTTTACACATCTAAAATCCTAATCCTTTAAATCATTGCAAGTTTCATCCTAAACTTACAGAAATCAATAGATAAAGTCCTGTAGCTTTCCCGGGAGCTAAATGCCTGTAATTACAGCTGGAAGGTGAGGCTCCAGAGTGTGGACAGAAAGTCGTCTGGGATGTTTTGCTGGCTGTTTCTCCCCTCTGCACTCAGGGCATCTGTTCCTGCCTGGCCAGCAATGAGCAGGGCTCCAGGAGCGTTGTGTACTTTTGATTTGATTTTATTTAATGCTCTCCTCAGTGATAGCAATCACCTGGGCATCAAATCCAGCCTTCGCCTACTGCTTTCCCGGCTTGTTAAATGCAAGTGCACTCTCAGCTGGAGTGGTTGCAGCAATTTGAGATCCGTGCCCGTTCTGTGCTCATCACCTCGTTAACAATATCTGAGTGTGTGAAATTCCCAGCCAGGCAACTCCCGGGGCTCCCTTCCCAAAGCAAGCAGCACAGCCCTCCCTCCCGCGCTGCCCCTGAGATACTCTCATGTACCATAGTGACAGCTCAGGGAATATCATTTCTTCTTGTTCATGAATTAGTCTGGCTTTAGCAGGAGGGATTGATGCACCTGAGGAGAAGGAATCTTGTCCGGGACTGGAGGAATCCTTGGAGAACATCCCGCTGTATCCGTGTAAATAAATGGCTGCAGGCTAAACCTGCTCAGTCATGCAGGCCTTCAGGAAACAGTTTTAGAGCTCTTGTTTCAGTAGAGGATAATTTGATTATTATTTTTTTTTTCAGTCCTTAATGGAAAATTTGGAGTTCTAATAAATTAAAGGAATGGAGACTTGGAGGAGGAAGAGGGTTAAAAAGAAAAGCCAGTCCAGACTCCCTGAGTTAAGTAGGGGATCAATTTGCCCCTGTGAAAAAGTCAAAAGCAAAGTTCTGCTTGATGCAGGGCAGGTTTTGGAACCTGCAGGGTGGGAGGCCTCTCCCTTTGGATGTTTCAGGACCTGCAGCTGATTTTCAGTCCAAACATTTAAGTGGGGAAGAAATAAAATCGAATCAGCAGTTACAAAAGCACTGGCGAAGGCACATTGCCAGGGATTTCTCCCTTGAGATGGACTGGCTTGGTTTTGGTGCCCAAAAAGGTGCTGGCCCTGGCTGAAGACTGCCCGGGAACGGGGCATCCCCAAGGCAGGGCTGTTCCTCATCCATCCAGTCTCTCTGCTCTCCTCTTCTGCAGGAATTCTGCTCCCTGAGGTCCTCACCCTTCCATGTCTAATGGTGAGCGTGGGGGTGGTTCTGCATTGACCATGATGACCTTAAAGGTATTTTCCAACCTTAACAATTCCATGGCTCCATTCCATCAGATTTGCTAGACCTGGCCAATGAATTCAAAGGGTGGGAGACAGAGATGGGTACCCTGTGGCCCTTAGGGCTGAATAAGTCTCAGTTCCCTAACTGGGAGAAAAATTCCCCCAAATTTAAACCAGTCAGCAGAAGTGGAAGCAGAAAATCCAGTGTTTTTCTTGGAGTAGGGCAGTACTTGAACTCTGCCTCATTTTTTAAAATTCTTCCTGCAGCCTGATTTTCACAGTGCACCTCACCAAATGTTCCCCTGGTTTTGATGTGGAATTTACTCCTGTTTTGTAGCCTTGAAAGCAATATTTGATGAGAAGAGCCTGTTCCCAAAAGAAATTCATGATCCTGAACAAAACAAGTGAAGCAACTCTGTCCGCGAGTGTGGTGGAAAAATAAAAAGAAATAAGCAGCAAGCAAAGCTGGCAGCAAAATAAACCTCCTCTTCCAAAGGAAGGTGTGCACACAGAATGCAGATCCAATGAAATTGTCTTTGCTGTGTGCCATTAGATTTTTTCCAATGTGCTCCCTTTCTTCTTAGGAGCAATGTTTCCAGCCATTACTTGGGATCTCATCCTTACACAACCCTTAGGTCCTAACCAGGATCCCATCTCTCCAGCTTATCCTGGGTTTTTCACCAAAGGAACCAAAGCCAGGGAGGTCACTTTTATACTTTTTTTCTTGAGGTTTGAGTAATTTCCCTGATTGAAATCCTGCTGAAGTTTACAGGCATTCAAATGTTCTTGGAACGTTTTAAAACCATGAGCCATCAAATCCTCATCTGATTTAAATCAAATAGTTTTGAGTGCAGTGAAGTTACTTGTCAGTTATTCACTTCCAAACTTAAGGTTTCCTCTGAGTTTCCTGTTCTAACGCTAAAAAGCAAATGCAAGTGTGAGCCCAGAGAAGAACCTGGTGTTTGCAGAGATTTTCTTCCCAGGATTCTGCTGTCCCCAAGGTTTGATATCATTAATTCAGAGTAAGGAAGTGCTGACCCCCAGCCTGATCTCCCACTTGTACCAACCCATCCCCGTGTGTCAGGGAAGCCACATGCAAATGGAATTAGAAGCTGAGCTGGATGCTGTATTGGATTAGCTGGTGTCAAAACATTAATCATGGCAATCATGGGTCTTTTCAACTTAAAAAAAAGAAAAATAAATATTGTGTGTCTTTGAATATGAAAAAAATCCACCATTCTGGCACTCTTTTACTCTAATTTCCTCTTTGAATCTGTAGACAAGCTCATTTCGTCCATTTTCCAGCTTAATACCTGTTCTGGATAAATTTGGAGAAAGTAATTAAGGGTTCAGTGCTTGCCCAAACTGACAGAAATGTTTTAAGACGTACTTTCTCTAAAAACTCCAGCTTTAATTCTTTCTCTGCCGGGAACTTTGCTATTCATTAAGGAGCAAGGTCAGAGTGTAGGAAGGAAACAATGAGCTGCTTTCCTACCTCAGAGGCAGCTTTTGCTCAGGAGATGCTGCTCCCCGCAGTATCTGGTTGAGTGTTTGTCATCTCATTTCTCCTGGAAAATATTTTGTTACTAGAAAATGGGCTTTATTCAAAGCAATTCACATATCTTACTGCAATAGTTACTATATTGGCTCATCCTCGAGTCTAAGTCAATCTGCAAAATATCCTCTTGCAGAATAATTTGCATGCGTAATTTGCCAGACCAAATCCTGCAGAGATTTGAGTCACGCTGAATTCAGGAGGACTATTCAGGTTTACATATGCTTTTGAAAAAATAAATCCTAAGCACAGAGTTGTTTACAAGGTCAAAGCCTGTTTTTTCCCCAGTATCACGTAAATTTCAAAGCAAATAAAATCTCCTCCTGCAAGAACGTGTTTGCAGAGTAACGTGGCAATGGGTAATGTCAAATATGCGTCCATTAATTCAGAGCCATTTTAGCATCAGTGCCATGGGTATGAGAGCCATGGAATCATGGAATGGTTTGAATTGGAAGGGATCCTCAAGGAGGATCCATCTCATTCCAAATCCCTGCCATGGCAGGGACACCTTCCACTAGCCCAGGTTGCTCCAAGCCCTGTCCAGCCTGGTCTTGGACACTTCCAGGCATGGGAAGTTTATATGAAGCAAAGCAAGGTGAGAAGAGTTAATTAATTATGCCAAAGACCCAAAGAATAGAACTTTAAAGTACTTTTGTTCCTTTTCCCAGAGCTGCATCCTATCTCTTCTGTCTGTATTTTCTCTGATAATTTTTTACAGCTCTCCTGTGTTACTGCCTTAACGACTTTAGGACCTCAATTACGCACAGAGTAGATGCTTGATGCTTTCTAAGTGGTGAAAAATTATCCTTGCTCCCAGAAACTCTGAGTGAGATAACTGAAACAATCCGACGGCACAGGGAACTGAAACCAGCAGCTCCTGCTGCCCGGGTGTGTAGCTGGGCTGGCAGAGCTGCAGGGTGGGAGCACAGGGGGTTTGGCTGAGCTCTCCGGGGTCCCGGGGCGCGAGGAGGCAGCGAGGGATGTCCTGGAGGTGACAGAAAGATGTATCTGCCACTGCTGCACGGGCACGGGGAGCTCCCTTCCAGCTGCCTTCACACCGCCTGTTCACACTGATGCGGGCACGCAACGTTTTCTTCTTCGTATCAGTTAAACTTAATTTCAGACCTGAGGAGTTTCAGGCAGAGGTCAATTTTTAAAAATTGTTCTGCTGTAGCCATGGCCTTTCGTGCCTCTCAGGAACGGAAAGCCAGCGCTGCACACCTGCCCCAGATCGGCTGTGCAGGGCTCAGGAGCAGATGGGACACAGCTTTGCCTGGCCCTGGGACTTAGGCCTGATTATTTCTGTCCTCAGGGCTTGAAATTTAACCTTTATACTCTTGAAGAAAGAAAATTCCCACCTTCCCACAACTTCTAGTCCGAGGAGGCGGCAATATATTGGACTTTAAACCAGCACCACTTTATGCAGAGAAAAGCTTTTTTGTTCAATTTCAGAAGTTTCTAACCCATTATTTATGGCATTCTCTTCCTTCAAAGCTTGAGCAGGCTCAGATTTAAAACAGGCAGAGTGACAATGAATGTTTGTAAGAAGGCCACAAATAACGTCTCTGTACAGACCCGGCCCTCGCAGGCTGGGCCATCCATCACTGAGTCACACCGAGCTTGTCGTGCCTCCTGCAAGTGACAACAGCCTGATCTCCAACCCATCCAGATTAAAAGCTTTCTAGATGTTCTATCATCTATTTCCAGCGCTTTTAATGTCACAATATTTCTCTGGTTTAGATTAGATTGCTTTTAGCCTAAAGCTGTTTTGTTCACGTTCAGCTGGTGATGGAGTGAGGGATGGGTTTGCATTTGCAGGGTAAAGGCTGGGCTGAGGCACAGCCCTGTGCTGACTAAGGGGAATTTCACAGAGCTGCTCCTGGCTCCTTTTTCTATGGGAAGGAAGGAAAAGGGCACAGGACAGAGCAACTCCTTGTGGGAGCCATACAGGACAAGATTATCACTAACCTTATGTAATATATTAGTTACAAATGCAGAGCTCTGAACTCTGTTACAGAAGAGGTTGCAAGGTAAACAAAAAAGTCAGGTAAATTGAGACAGAAATGAGCATTTCTCAAGGTCTCGTAATCCCATTAAACTGAAACCTTGTTCCCTCCATTAATTTCTTCCAAAGGCAGCCCTGACAGCCCAGCATTCACTGCTCGCCTGTTGTGGCCCTTGGTGCATTAATCAAATTTCATGTTAGGCTTATCTGTGTCTCTGTTTTAGACTTTATTTTTCAAAACAAACCTGCTTTAACACCGACTAGTGGAGAGGTGTGACACTGTTTTCCAGGTAGCTGTGCACGTTAATCCTTTCCAGGCTTTTGGGAACAGTTAATGTGTCAGTGATGGGGATTCATACAGGACAGTGTTGCAACAGCAGCCAGAGACAGCCATTAACAGAGAAAAGTTAAATATTTTAAGTGGTGGTTGGTATTCCCAGTGCCTAAATCTGGGTTACTTTTGCTTAAGCTCTAGGAGAAGGCAGAGCTGTGTGTGGGCTTCAGCTCTTTCCCACAAGACCACTGAGTTCCTGATTGATCTTGACAGAAACTTTGGAAAACTTGATTGAATTAAAAATATATTCATCTCTGAAACTTAATGTGCTTGGGCACTGATCCAAGGTCCATTAGAGCAAATGGGAAGAGTCCCACTGGTTTTATTCCTTTCCAGCTGGTGCCTTTAGGACAGTGCAGGTGATGAACAGCAGGATGGATTTGGGGCAGGATTCTCCCAAGAGCTGCTGAGATGTTTTATAAATCCCCTTTTCAGCTCCCTGATGTGATTGACGTTTACACTCTGGGTTAAGGCATTACAGAGATCCTATTTCTTTGTATCCTGCTTGTCCAGCAATAAATAAGATCCCCATGAAAGAAAATAAATATGTTGTGGCAGTTCTTTGAATGGAAGAAGAGTGATCCTTTTGAAGTGCAATTCTAAGTCAACATCTGAATGCCTTTCTAAAGGAAAGTTTGACTTGGCTTTCCAAGAATCAGAAAAAAAAAAAAA